>JAQFYC010001109.1:0-39644 GCA_034694165.1 Tomocerus mixtus | reverse complement strand
CTTCCAGCTTCGTGGCCTATACAAATTCAGATTGTTATTCTTAGCCACATACAAATATATAATATATAACTTACGAAGTACATACATAAGAAAACAGGAGGATTTATTTGCAATCCTATAGGACGTACTATATAACGTATAGGTAAATAGAAATTTTTCAGGAAACATTTTCAAAACTAATATTCTGAATGTCACACAAGATTAGAATTGCATAAACGTGAATATAGTCCATGTTTGGTTACGAAAGTAAGTAGTGACACTTTTATAAAAAAGAGAGAAATGTAATCATAAGTAAATTAAAATATATGTCGCGATTAAATTTCCACACCTCTGCATATAATGCATAAACCTTACAATAATGGTAAAGATAATGAAAAATATCTTACTTTTGCAGCGGGCGGGTCCACATGTGGTAGTTTCCCTTATAGGACCTTAAATACATGGATACAATTAGTAAAATAATACATTTTTTTAGATTTGAAACATTGGCTACAGAAGTAAATTATTATCAGTCAATGTTACACCTGCTCGCCGAATACAAAAACACATTTGAGGATATAAAAATGTATATAGTAATTCATTCAGATATTTTGGTATTCGGATTAAGATATTGTGGTTGATAATAGCTTCTACTCATTATCACTAGTATGCTAGTCAAAATATATATTGTGGAATATATTTTTCATGAAAAAACATAATATTGCTCATTAGCTAATTAAGAAGCTTCTTTAAGTGCACAAAATATTTATTCGTATTGGTAGCAGGTTATATTTAGCTCAAGGAAATATAATATTTTGGATAATTCCTCACTGGACATGTAAAAAAGCCGGTTCACAATTTAAAGAAGGTTTGGCGCTTGTGTCATAGATCATGGAGGAAAGCAAAGAAATATTGAAAAGTTTGCGAATTTGCCAAATACGTGGTGGATGAATTAGAGTTAATATTAGCGTGCATAGTACCTATATACGCTTTTAACAATAAACAATTTTATTAGTACGACTTACTTGAATTTGTTATTATCCATAAGGAAGCTATGGAGAAATAAAGTAAAAGCTTTTGAAAGCTTGAGTTATGCATGATTATTTTATAAAACTCTGCTGTCCAATGAATCTAAACTCTTCACTTCACTTAATTCTCATACAGACATTTTTTGAAGGCGTGTTAAAATTAAAGTAATCCGTATTCCAACTCTTCAGCGTTAGCGCTTGTGCACTGGGCACTGAAATATTCTAATACTATAATCATGCATCCATTTATTTCACTGAATAACTTGGGGAACTTGAAAGTCTTGCTTTGCTGCACCTAAATGTGGCAATGAATACGAAATGCACTGCAAATATTATATCTTTGTGCATACACTTTAAACTAACACTTACAGTTGCATTACTTGAATTATTGAAGATCCTTATTGCAATTATACTTTTGAATTTTCACAATATTAACACAATAATGAAAGAACTTAATAACTGTACACTTCACAATATAACTTTTTCGAATTGACAATTATGAAAGACAATAAGCCAATATGAATGCTTCACCAAACTTAATAATATAATAATATATAGTAATAATTAACTACCGATTCAAACAGGATTACAGAACCCAATCAATACGTGGTCCACAAAGAAATATCAACGTATAATGATGGCATCTATTTAATTATGTAGGTCTAACTAATAAATTCACAATACCACGAGGATGTTTTCAAATCCACATAGACCTTGTAACGTACGGAGCAATTGAACTACATACTAAATAAGTGCCCTAATTTTTGAGTTATTTACCCCAAATTTCAGTATTTTTGTAGTTTTGTAAAACAGGAACGTAATTAAATCGATCGGAATTATTTCCTATAATTTTATAACTAAATAATATTAATTTCGTGGAATACCAATGAAAAATTTAGTTTAAATTGATGAGGATAGAAACAGTTAATCAGAGGAACGGGACTTAATCTTTATGAAGGAAAATGATAGAAATAAATGAGATAGTAAGGTCTCCTGCTGTTGAGCAAGCTGCAGCCAAACGTATTACCTAGTTAGTTTGACATACAAACTTACATTACAAAAATACACAAATTCAACTCCAAAGGTCAAAAGTCATGAAGAAAAGAAACATAAAAGTGTATCGCCAACGAATGAAAACGATGATGGTGGTAAATATGTGTTACGTAGTTAAGTATGGACATATGGATGCCATGAGATATAAATATACAAGACATGTAGTAGTAAGATCTGTAGGATGGACAAAGTAAGTCTGTGTTTGATTGCTACGCTTTGCTATCGTCCCATACTTATTCATTTCAGATATCACATTATTATCTCATACAATTATTAACTCATCTTTACAGACGCTTACACATTTTAGTTATCGTAGTACGTAGTGTAGTGAACGTACTGTAGTTATAAAATAACATTACGCGTGACGCTATACAAACAAAAAAGCATTCTGGCCTGGACCACATCATAATTAGTAGAAAGTGGTGAATGGTTCGATCGATCTCAAATACTAATATCTCTACAGTCAGTCTGTGGGCTATAGTAACTGTCTCACATCTATTTGAATTAAGACAGACTGAGTCTGAAATAAAAATTCGGATATGCGGCAATACCAATACAGTAAAATATTACTAACACTTGTACATGCAAGATACGTGCATAATATTTTGTATAGTGACATGTGTAGAAAGAGTTTTCATTAGTTTAATTTTTGTTTTTTATATTGGCCCAAAACTTTAATCATGTAAAATTTCTAGAATTCAATCCAATTCAAAGAAAGAACCAAAATGGATTTAGAAAAGATCGGTTGGAAAAAGATATTTTGGCATTTCTTAAAATATAGGCGACGATATGCTGTTAGCTTTTAAATTTAAGTGCATAAATTAACATTTCGTTTTAATGTATACAAATAAACTTATTTACATATTTTAGGGTATTTTTGGCCACACATATCCGAGTCTTGGTATAAGATCAATTCAACGATTCGAGTAACTAAATAGTAATAAGTTTACCTATAACTTGCAGACTAACAATTAATTATCTGTAACCAATTTGACTTTCTGTAAATTCACAAGGTACAACAAAACACAATGATACTATGTACCCCATAATAATGAATAATAACGAATTATAAATATAAATCAATGGATTGCCTTCTTCATTTTAGAAAGCGTTATAACTGTCTTTGATAAATATCATTAACAAGATTACGAATTACATGCTTACTAAGTAAAACTACCTAACAAGCAATGTACTGTAAGTTGCTAACTGAGAATGTCATTATTTTATGCTCAATCAGTATCATAATTTATATAACGCTTTAAGTTGACAAACATCATGTCACGATCACATTTCATTGGAATTCTGTCAGTTAGTCATCTTATTGTGTAATATGGTGATACAAATAATATTACTGTATACATAATATGTTTAGATGTACAATAATTATTCAGTGTCTCTCAAGCAAGAGTCCTGTCAAGGAAAGTACCAAATAGTATATTGTGAATTAAATGTCCGGTGAATTTAATACTTTCATAGACTCTAAAGGAGAAAAATCGTTTTTACCATCTGTAACCAATTCACTATGTGTTTCTTAATATTTATTACCCACATTAAGACAAACCCTGTTACTTACCAGAATCCAGATAACAGAATGTTGAGGTTTCAACTAACTAACTGACGTTGATAGTAAAGATTGATAATAAAGTAAAGATGTACACATAGAGATCATATTATTGTACTATTTGTTCTATAGCTAGATAGCTAATTCCAATGAACATTATCATTATTATGGGTATACTATGTAGTAAATAATTCAACATCAGCTATCCTTTTAGAAAAGACAAATTAAATTATTGCTTACATTTAATGGCACCATAAAAAACCCAGTTTACCACAACTTTATTAATTTAATTATACCAAAACAATATCCAAAAGCCATAAGAATTCTAATTGCCCATAAAAATACTAACTTTCCCATAACTTTTGGTGAAATACCATAAGAAATCCATATTAATGGTTAATTTATTACAAATAATCAATTAAAGATCAAGAATTAGTTATTTAACTAATTAAAAAAATATAAACTATGGATTATTGTTGCAAATTAATCATTAACATACTGTTTTGTATGGTATTTCACCAAAAGCTAAGGGAAATTAAGTATTTTTATGGGCGATTAGTATTCTCATGGCTTTTGGAAATTATTTTGGTATAATGAATAAAGTTATGGTAAAGTAAGTCAAAAAGTTATGGCAAATTGAGTTTTTTATGGGGCCATTAAACATTAGCCTTAAATTATTAACAAACGATTAAATAATACTACGAAATGTTCACGGCATTAAGTATAATATTTAAGCATAGGAAAAAATGAATCATATCATGTAAAAGGTCATGAAATTATATTATGTTGGTGGTTAAGCACAAATGCGCCATCAGCTCATTTCATATTCATTCATTATATATACGTAATAGAGGTGATAGTTATAAACCATGCATATAAAATATTATATTCTTCCCAACTAAAGAGTAAAATTGCCAATTATTCTTAAGTTTCCAATCGCCACTATATTTGTATTAAATTCTTTATGATTCATACATAAGTATTGCATATTATACAATTACAGATACATTCAATGTTTATGCGCACCCAATTATATAATATACTTTTGCATTGCCATTGCAAACAAAACTTTTTTGTATTTGAAGCCAAAATTTGCTATTAAGAATGCGCATACATTTTTGGTAAACTTAATTATTAAATAAAATTAGGTAGCTACTTTTCTAATTTCACATTGTAGGTTTATATATAATTATTTTGAATTTATTTGACGCCAATTTCATTATTATTTAATTCTTTTTTTATTTTGGATAAAAATAATAAATTAGATGAAATGAAGATTTTTGGGTTATAAATGCAGAAACAAGAAAACTATTTGTATGTCGTGCCACGATGCCTACAGGAAACGGTCAATGAAGAAAATAATGCTAATAAATAACGATTGATATATTGGACATACATAACTTACATATTATTATTACGATGCAAGCATTCAACTCATTGATAAGCCTGGCTGACTCTAGATTTCGTTAGACAAGTTTATTCTGTCAGACAGCTCCTTTCCCTTTCTCCTTCCAAATCTCTTTCCATTTCGTTGCACCCAAAAGGGGTCTCCTCTCCAAAGAGTTTGATAAGATTAGAATCAAACTCACTTCAAGAATGACGGATAGCAAAAGATAGGGAATAGCTGAAATCCTGAAAAAATTACTAACATGCACTCTAGGCACCTTACTCTTTCCATTCTCATTTTGACAACCATAATTCTTTGTGGCCTTTTCAAAAGTGTGTGCATGCAATGCAATTAAATGCAGCTAAGATGTTATCTCTATGAATATGAATACGTATTGCAGTTATGAATTATCATACATGTCATTTCTTCATAGTACTGTATTGGATAATAATATTAGTATATTCTATAAAAACACACCAATGAATACACTTTAATTTTTAGTAGAAAAACTTTAATATAGTTATATAACCATAGTATAATTATGCAAATTCCTAATACATAGCACTCTGTAATAAATATAGGCACTTAAATATATAAACGTAGATCTTTATGAATAATGAATGTTAGAGAGATACAGACAAGAAATAAAATAATTTTAATATTTATTGTTACCGACTGTAAATTACTGACAATTGTATAATGTGATACTGTGACTTATGAATTCCATTCAATGTTATTAGTGGCATTTATGAATAAATATTTTTGGATTTTGTTAAGTGGCATGTATGCAATATTTACTCAATAATCAAATATTCACTGCCATACTCCCAAATTGTTAAAACCTTTATAATTTCGGTCTTTCCCCCAAAACTTGCTTTTGTCTTATCTTTTGAGTGTTGAAGTCAAAATACTGAATGAAATGGAAATGAAAGAGGCTGTTCTGTTGGACATTCGCTCAATCAATTCCGTACACTTCTAGTAGGTTGAGTTGACGGAATTAATCGTTTCCTTTAGTTACAGTTACTTTTACAACTTCATTTACATTTAGAATAGTTCATATCCTACAAACATACTTATCTCACCATCTACCAGTGCATATGCAGTTTTCTCCAAGAACATTTTTGTTAATCCATGCGTTTTTGGTTTAGGTTGGCTATGTATGTTTGTACATGGCAATCAGTTTAACTCTGTGACATTGATTCTTTCATGCAGCAATGTCACAATTTCTGATAAAAGGTTTACTTCGTTACATATACTGTACGTACATACATACCTCACTATAAATACATAGTTATATATTATATTTAGGTGCATACGTATCTACTAGAGCATAATATAGTGCTCATTAACGTTAAAAAGGATATTAATACAGAAAACTGGGGTTTTCTGCATAATGTGCATCATCGTGACCTTATTTTGGGCTTTAATGTAAAATCTTTAAAAACCGGTTGGTAAATTGCGCTGAAGGCTCTGAAAGTTAGATACACAAGTGTACGCATATTTTTATATTGTTTGTCAAAGCATAGGGTATTTGCAAAGAAAAGTAATTGGAGTAAAATGTCTAAACAATATTTATCCATACGCCTTGTTTGTTACTTAGGTCTAGGTAGTTTAGTTACTGGAAGAAAGCAAACATGTCTGAAGTTATGTCAAAACCCGTGTATTCATGCAAAATTAATCCTGTAAGTGTTCCAAGATCTTTTGAACGGTTTAGGAGTTGAATAGCTGTAATTCTACTTACTCGTGGAATGGAACTGAAACCGCATTGAGTTGCGTAATTATATTCTAAGCTAACAACAGCTAAAGCTAACAGCTAACCCTATGTGTATAATATACTTAAGATATATCTTTAGTTAGATAGCTTAATATTTTATATGAATGTAAATTGTATAATGTGTATTATAATGTTGTGTTTTGTTAGATAATGCTTATAAGTAAGGAACCATGTACATATGTACGTACATATGTATGTATAGAGCTGCAATAAAATGAAAGGATTGAGTTCTGTACCCAATTTTAAGCAAGAAGCATTCTAACACTGGATTAGTTTGAACATAATGGGATTTAGTTACTCCATCCAAGCAAGTCCCTGTTCCCATTTCATTGTTTCAAGAAGTTGTGGAATTGAGTGGAAAGTGCACTGTAAGTGTGCTTCATGTCATCCCGGCTAATCCAATAGTTTCCCCGTCGCTGCTCTTCTTGTGTTATGCAGGTACGTACAGTACAGATAGTAAGTATGCACTTATGAACAAAGATTTCCTTTTCTTCGGCTATTCAATCCAACTCAAGTCAAAAACTAAAGTACTCGTCTTGACTGAAGGCAAAAGCTAATCTTAAAGTTTCGCTAGCTTACAAAGATGCATATTGTAATATTATCGTTGTGTATTTACAATTAATTATGAAAATCACAATAAAAGAGCAGGAATAATAATTTAATACAGTTTTTCAGTTTTAGAAAATAACTTGTAACATTTGAAACTTTAAAAGTTACATTTAGTTCACCACTCAAAATAGAAACTTACCTTTACTGGGGCATTAGCAGACACCACTATTTTAACAACTAACAGTTTTGGGTATTGCTGATTTTTAAGATATTTCCTATATTTTTGACATATCTCATTAATCTATTAAAATGTATAAGGACTTCAGCATTCTTCCGCAATTTAAATCAATTTACATTAGATTCCTTACTCAGATTTGTTTATTTTTACGTCAACCTATGTAGATTCTGAAGTGCCGCTGTCTTCCTTAAATGTTCCTGCACCTTTAAATTGTTTGAAAAAATAGATAGTATGTATGAAATGTGGTGAATGCATGTGTACATAACTTGTCTCACCTTAAATTCAAAATGTTACAGAATTTATCTTACCTATGAAACCACTGAGAATGAGATGAAAGTAGTTTGTGTTATAATGTGCAATATTAAATGATTACCTGGGTGCCTGTTTTATGTATGTGCACATTTATCCATTTCTCCATAGACTAGCTAACCATTGAGCTATGTCTGTAATGAAAGTACACTATAGCACATTCCACGTATAAGGAATAATGGGGGACCTTGCTAAACTCCTTCAATTTCATTTCCAATTTCATTGTTATTAAGATTTTTTAAATATAAGCCAATAAATGTTTCATCTTATACAATTAAAATACAGATTTCTCAATGATGTTGTATAGCTATTTGATAGTGTTTATAAATATTTAATTTACTGTTGGGTTTTTAGCGGAACATTGACAACACAATAATATGCAAAAAAATATTATAAATTGTTGCTAAATCGGTATAAATTTCTTATATCCATTTTCCTCTTGATCTACCAGTTTCATTGAATGTAAGGGTATTCCTTACAGACGGAATACACTGTGTACATATACTAATAGAGAAATGTAGAGTGAAAGCATAATGGATGCCCCGGTGTCCGGAGTACATTAGAGAAAAGAGTATACTGTACCATATAGTACTGTACTGTATAGATAAGCAGTAAATACATTATATTAGTATTAGGTATAGGTGAAAGTGAAAGCATTCGATTATGTATTATGCAGCTGGCTAAATTGTACTTCAAGTGTTATTCCATTGGCCATTGAATAGACAATTGAGTATTATCTCTCTGCGTGGTATTCCACAGTACACTATGTAAATACAACACTATCATTCTCAACGAGTCGGCCGATTATCATTCAAAATTGCCGAGGAGGTTACGCAAAGTATCCTATTATTCCTAATGTATTTCTCATTTCTCCTTCATGTCTTTTCAACTACAAAGTACTTCATATGATTACTATACACACATAATCTCTATCATTATTATTATTATATTGTGTCTGTATTAGCAGATATCTATGTTGTACTTACTAGCATTGCCTAGCCTATGTAGCTAAATACTATTATACTATTATCTATCTATCTATCCATTACATGGCAAAGCAACCCACGTAGCACAAACTGTAACTATCTATATCCTATGTAGGTACTGTGCAGTATAGTATGTAGAATGTATATAACAAGTACTAAAGAAAATAGCAATAATGTAATGTGAGCCTTATTACATACTTTAAATACCTATTGTACCTTACATTTACATCCTGTCATGTCACTTTCTCAACAACACAATACAACTTTGTCTCTCCATTATCGTATTATTATTACTTTGAGGTTTATGAAAATATAAGCTACGCTCAAAGAGTCCTATTATTTACTGTCGCACGAGTAATTATTTCTATGCATGTGTAGAACGCCTATGCTGAAATTTATAAGATGAGTACTTAATTCATTGTAGTAATTTTTACAGATATCTAGCATATGGTCCATGTGAATACTTTGATATGATACCTACAGTAATTACAATTACAAATATCTGTACTAAAAGTAAATTAAATTAAATAATTATATTTGTAATTAGATGTTGTTTAAATAAAGGAATGATACTTAGAGGAAATAAATGCAGAAAGTATGAAACCAGCAGTTGTGTTGTATGCTTGAACATTTTTTATTATTTTTTCGAATAAGGCATCCATAATCTAATACCGAAATACCGTAGTAATAATTTAAGTCATTGTTATTGTTTATGATGCACATGGCAGAAGTTTTCAACATTCAAAATAAAAACCTCACAAAGGAACAACAAACAATATTTACGTAGCTATTTTCCACAATTTTTTACGATGGTTTGCTGGAAAAAACGTTTTGACTACAAATATGCTCCAAATCTATTACTTTTAAAAGTAAATTAGGTCACTGCATAATTTTCTAGTTAGATACTTAATTAAGCATGTGTATAAAAGAATAAATATTTAGGGTCCACGGTGCTAATAACCCAAATCAATGAGATGCTGAAATAAAAATTAGAAAATCGTGCAATTAAATTAGCTTTTTACCATATTATATTTATTATGACTTTATTTACAACATTATTATGGAGTATTACTATATGAACTTAACTTCATTGCTTATGTACGTAATAATTTATTATTACTCATTATAATTATCTTATTATCAGGTTTACTATTCTGTATTATTCACACTAGATTCTTGATGTAGTATGTTATGTATGTAGCTATGTTATGTATTTACACATAATAATTAGGATTTCCGGAGTCATTAACGCCTAGCAATTACTGTTTACTGTTTACACAATAATATATGTAGATACACAAGGTACAGATATTCGCAATCTACTATCTACCCACATAATCATGTTACAATGCAATTTGATGGTTTCACTGTATGTATAACTGTTTCGTTCTGTTAACTGTTATGTAGTATTTTCTGTAAATGAAATTATCTTGATTTGGTCATCCAATAGTGTTTGGGGTGACGTGACTGTAATTGTAACTGTAACTGTAACTCGCATGTTGCATGGTTGATTTGATATCCGTATGTTGCTTTTGCGTTTGCATTTGACTTTCTTGTACACTTTCTCTGTTCCAATTTATCAATTTATATTTTTCTGCTAGGTAGATAAGGTATTGTATAGGCTTCAGTAGATAAGTTAGGCATCGCATGTATTTATTTACGAATACCTTCACTCAAATACATTTTACACACACGTTTACGTTTGGTATAAATATAATGCAAATAAGTAAATCCACTGCAATTCAAAATGGAGCAGGATTCACAATTTGCATTCAAATGGATCTGCATTATATTTTACACGGTAGAAAATGAGATTGTAGATATAGGTAGGTAATGGGTGGGCACCGGTACATATTGGCCTTTTTAGTTTTTACGGTATCAAATATTTTCCGTTGGTATGTACTTAGGTAGGTTAAGTAGGTATTAATTATGATGATGAATGGATAAAGACACCATACACGTACATGTCTTCCTGTATGTATTCACATACACATTATACTATTCACAGTTTTAATCAAATGTCACTTTATCCATCCGATTTCTTTCATGGGAGGGCAGGGCAGGTAAATAATAAAATTTAAATCAGGCATCATAATATGTTAAGTACAATTATGTATGCTCCTTGGAGGTTATTTCTTGTAGGTAATATATTAGACATGTACGGTAGGTAATAGTATGTATTTAGTATTTCACTCTCACATCACATATTATCGCACGTTACATTTTACATTACATTCCACCCAATTGTTACAGTTATTGTAAGTATTTCTATTTATCTGTATGTTATGTATGTATGTATGCATGTATTAAAACTTATATATGTAGACACTTTACTTATTGTTGCTTTAGGTTTACGTATAGAGTCCACATACTCCGGATACAAACTTGAGCACCATCACGCCAAGATCCATCTTTACATTACTTTACAAATAGCATTTACTCCAGATAAAAGTTTTCATCCTTTCATGTATGTACATCTCTTATACGTATCGTATGTATGTATGTATGTATTTCAATATTAATTAATTTACAAACTAAATTAATATGTAGTACATAATAAATAATCTATTTACTATTGTAATCTTATTCTGTATGTAATTGTAATGCAAGTATCTGTAGTATAGCTAAGTAGTATTTACAATTAAGTATGTTTCTACAAATGTATGATAATTTTGTCTAATGTATGTAATAATATATAGCTAGACAGTAAATTATTTAGTAAACCCTAAATATTTAGCTACGTACTGATAGTTACAAATTCTAAATTACTACAGATATAGATTATTTATTATTTTCATGAGAGTACCAATCCAATATATTATTAATAGTCTATTTTCATGATTGAGTGCTTTCGTGATTATTTCCTTTAGTACTGACTATTGTACGTATTTTATGGCTGTTGTGGTTATGTAATGTATGTATGTACATTGTGTGACATGTGAAGTTAGTAATAGTGTATTGTATTTCCATTTCTCTTTTTAAATTCAATTACCTTCTTTCGTAACGTATAGATTGTAGATACAACAATTTTTAATTTTCTGGACTGTGTTCCTGCATAAATGAGTTTAAAGCTTAAATTGTAAGTCTTGGTAATGGTTTCACCTATTCTTTTCCGATTGGGCACATAAGGTGTTTATTGGGAATATTTTTAAACTTTTTGAAGTTTAAAATTCAATTTGAATAATAATCTGTTCCTTGTATTTTGTATACAAAATTTAGTGTAGGTACTATATTAGGGAAATGGGTAAATATTGACAAATGTAAATTAATTTGAAATGGGTAAATAAATAATTAGGCAATCTTTATTCTAGTGAGGTAGGTATTCATATTTAATGTTTTTGATGCTTCTCTTATTGTGAGTAAGCTAAATCTGATTTTAGGTATATAAAGTATTGAATAGTGTTGCAAGTTTCTGTGATTGTGATCTTATGGATAAACCTGATGAGTTGCTCATTTAATTTAGTTATTCAGTACTTTTGTACACAGTATTGCTAATTGTAAATGTATATACTCAGCTAATATGTCAATTCTCCATGTAAACACATTTTGTGCACATAGAGTAACTAACTGGATATATCTACATATAAGGTACCTTATATTTACTACTACCTACATAAATAAATATGTAATAGGTATAGGTAGATTTATTATAGTCTTGAAGTGCAAAAAGAGACATGCACATTATTATTTTCCTGCATAGTACCCGCTCCCCATATTTATCCGTTTCTCATAAATTGTTTTATGATGTCTGTATAGTATGTAGATGTTTATGTATTTTGTGTTTATGTATTCTTGTGTACTGTAGTTAATTTAATATTTGTTTGTGTTCTGTTTCGGTTATGTAATATTTATGCGAAAATGGAAAGGTATACTGTATATTATGTTTGCTTTAGCTATGTACTATTTACTTTAACTAAATAGTAGATAGTAATTTCTGGATTTGTCTCCTGGCATGACTTTCTCCCTTTCTGTCGCTGTGAATTTCCAAGTTCCTTCATATGTAAACTAACGCAACGGAGTAATTGTAACATAAAGTTAAATATTGTGTACCTGTATTGTGTATTGTATCGTGTAATGTACGTGTGTAGTAGTAGTAGTACTATAGTGGATAAATGTCAGCCGCACCTTCTTTATTATGTTACTGTACTGTTTATATTTATGTACCTATATTAGCTATTGACTTATATTTAGCTAAAATTAGTGTTAACAATTATAATTATAGTTATATAGAGTAACAACAGTCATTATATAGTATTTTGATTCATAACACGAATTAATTGCATCATTAGCACTAGAACAAAGCTGGATTATTTGCATTTGTTTGTACATACAATACAGTACACTTACAAAATAATTTCTTAATAATCAGTAATAATATTCCCTAATTATTTGTAATTAATTATTATTTACATGTATACAAGAACTTACATTTAGCTTAGTTTACCATTACCATAGGTTATGTGGCGTTACGCTAGTTTTCAAGTTATTATGTATGTATAATATCACTGTGGAAAAAAATACAAACATCTCTGTATTAATACTTAACTTCTCGCAGCTACTTTCTTAATAGATTTATTTAGTGTTTTCTTATTTAGATATTATCTATAGTTCTTTTCGTTTACATATAGAATCCCACCGTTTCTGTATCTGTATTCTACATACCTATGTTTTATGTAATCAACTTTCCCTACCTTTCTCCTATAGAAAGTAAGTATGTAGTATGTAGTATGTAGTAACAATAACCAAACCAAGTGATTCTGAATTCTGAATTTTTTCGTTTACTTAATAGTGTTTATGTCATGTCATGTCATCTCAGCGTTCTCTCCTCCTCCTCTTTATTTTAATTTAGTAGTATGTATGTATGTATTTCTGTATTGTTGTATTGTATGTAAGTTATGTATGTAAGTAGCTATTTATTATGTATTAGCTAATTTACGTACCTACAGAAATAGTATATTATGTAATATTGTAGGAAGGCTAAGGCTAATCGTTAATAGGTTATATGTATAGGCAATTCTAATGAAATTCTGCGATAAATAAAACGCAATGGCTTATAACTAAATAATTTGAAAATGTATGTTGGTAGTTCTACAGTCTAATAAATGAATATAGGCAAGGCAGCAACTTGAAGGCAGATTTACAATAAGATAGACAGACTCCTCCGTCTCCCCTAAAATTGGCTCAATAATCCCTAGCAGGTAAATAACTAAATTCAAAAACAACACAACAGTACTGTAGTATTGTCTAATACTGTTGTGCTTCTGCTTTTCCTGGCCTGGCCTTCTCTCTACATAATATCTGTATTTATTTATTTATTTATTTATCAATAATATTCTAATGTGTTTTTCATTTACCTTTCTTGGGCTAAGTAAATAAATGCCTAAGTACTATTTTATTCGTATAGTCTATTCACTATTCTATTCTGTACAATAGTAACTACATATTATTATTATCAACATCAACATCAACATCAACCTCGATCAACTCTAAAACAACATGGATAAATGTGAATTTAGAGTAGCCATATTAAAATATAATGTATTTTTGTGTATCTGTATTACTGTATAGTATAATAAGATGTTTAATGTCGTGTATGTATGTAATCATGTCTTCTCAATTATTTTATTCGTGTATTGGCTCTTATTTTATGTTAGTTTGCTCACTACTGACTTCTTTATTGCATTTATCATAACATACTTTGTAGCATGTATGGATTTAATCGTAATCCTGGCTTGTCTTGGCCTAGGGCTTTTGCAACTACTGATAGTATTTATTCAAATTTATTTTACTCTAAATATCTAATAAAAATTTATTTATTTACAATTGGAGTTCTATGTAGTGGAAATGCGAGGTCTTTTCTTAACCTCCTATTTAGATTAATGAGTTTTATTGATAGACTGTAGACAGTAGATAGATTCCCAGACCAGAGCATGCCAAAAAGTGTTGCCCTAATCCGCATATCAGTATAGTGACAAG
Organism: Tomocerus mixtus; assembly: GCA_034694165.1. Classification (NCBI taxonomy): domain Eukaryota; kingdom Metazoa; phylum Arthropoda; class Collembola; order Entomobryomorpha; family Tomoceridae; genus Tomocerus; species Tomocerus mixtus. The sequence goes on along the minus strand of JAQFYC010001109.1, from coordinate 24,804 downwards.
TTCGTATTGTATTTATTTAATTTATATCCATAAATAATAAAGGAGTATTTAATAAGCAGTGTATTGTATTAAGTGCATAATGTCCTGTTCTTTCCCTTTCCCTAAGGTACAATACAATAAGACATTAATATATACAAACATTTCTTCTTTGATGTAATCTACTATTACATACGTACGTATTTAGATATAAATAAGTAAGTAAGTATATCAGTTACCTATACCTAAGCAGTTCTTGTGTATTTTATTGTATTGTAGAATAGTAATTGTGTATGCATAGTAAGTTATGTAAATACAAGTACATTAGAACGATCCCTATCTTCCTCTCTATGTATTTAGAATTACAATTTACATACAAAGTCTGTTTTCATATTTTAATAGGCAGCCGGAGCCACAATCAAGTCAATTCAATACAAAGATATTGATTTACCATTTCACCTGCAATCGTTACCTTCCATTTCCGTCTTAAATACTTAGTTGATTTGATGTAAGAAAATGCTGGCTATATTATGTAAAACTCACTGAATTGAATAGAAGAAAACTAAATGGCCTATTTGAGTAATTAAACGTTTTATTGCAACATCTCTCCCACCTATATAACTATTATACCTACACCTACCATCTCATTATTGTTTAGGCTTTTATACAATATACACATCATCTGTAAATTGAAAAGCATAGTTGTAGGGTTATAGACTTTAGACAAAGTATTTCTTATGAGAAAATATACCTGAATTCCCATGTGCGTCGTAATTTTTTAAAAATGGTAGCTATAATTCATTAAAATATGAGGAGTGTATGTAAATACAAATATATTCGGGCGGGTCATTTCCGTGCATAGGGTTTAATTTAATAATCATAAATAGTACTTATACAGGAGTAGGCAGAAATGTGTAAATATTTATTTTGAAAATGTTAACAAAGAGAAACTATGTTGTTTTGGTTTTTGGTTTGGTACTACTTCTATACTACCTATTATATCCTGGCCAATTATCTATTGTCGTCCTGATTTGATATTGATATCTAAAGAAAACAATATTTAATACCTACCTACAGTACAGATGGTTATATAGGTAAATAGAGACACATAATAATAATATAGTTATTAATAATAAATGGGCTATCATACTTTATGTTCTCTTTTTCGCAGGTATTAATTTATAGTATGTTATTCTATAGTAAAAACGTGGTATGGTATGTATTAATATGTAGTATAGTTCTATTTATTTATGTAGGTAGTAGGTACAGAGACGAGAGGATGATTCTTTGATGAATATGTAATAAGGATGGTGTAGTTTAGTATTGTATGTATGTAGGTAGTTTAAGTATAAGTATAAGTATATAAGTATCTTGGTTTGGTATTGGTATGGTATGGTAATGTTTTATAATATGTTAATATGTGGTTACGGTTTTTGGTATGGTATCGTTCGTAGGCATTTGCATTTTATAATTTTCTGAATAATAAGTATGTAAATTCAAGAATATAATAATAGTAATAATAATAATTCCAGTCTACATAATATTGTAGTATGTACAGATACAGTGATGCAATAAATGAACTGGTTACGTAATTAGGTGTGTATAAGTACCCATATTGTTAATGTATAGGTATAACAAGAAGAATAGCAACAACAAGTCCTCTCCTATATAAGTAGTTCAGTAAGGTTTATTTTATAATGGTATGGTATAAGTGTCCTGCAGTAAATACTTATAATTTATAATATAATAATTTAATTAACATAAGTATGTAAACACTAATTTAATGATTAATAGGAATATTATGTAATTAGCTTTGCTTTACTTTACTTTTTAGTATGTGGTAGTATTGTAGACCTGCTGGTTTCATTTCTCCCTCATGATCATCATCATCATCAGTTGGATTTGGATTGGATTGAGTTGCCGGTGCGCGGTGCCATGTCGTAGTCGTGTCGTGAGTAATAGAATAAAATAGACAAAGTCATACAGATTTGTCTGTTTGTCTGTCTGTCCTGCCGGAGCGTCGGTCTTTCTTTGACAAGAGAGAGCGAGATCGCCGAGAGGACGAGAGCTAAAGCTAATTGTAGTTATTATGTATGTAGTTATGTAGAGAATGACTGAAAAATAGTTGAAAGGAAGGAATGACTTAAGGAGGCAGTTGATTATCATAAAGAGAGCGCGTGGAGACGTGCGTAGAAAGTGTTGAGGAGTGAGAAGATCAGGGAGATATTCACTAAAAGTGGAAGGAAGAAGGCAGACGTTGACCGATTCGACGAGTTACCCTTTGGAATCTTCGCCTCCACGTTCGCCAACTTCAGTATAGAGAGGAGCATGTGATTGTGAATCACCGGGTGCTGCTTATTCACCAGGTTCTTTAAGGCTATCAAAGCCGGAAGACACTGGTCCTGTACAAAACAAATTAATTGCAATTTAATCTAGTAATGTTTAGAATACTAATTTATTTTTATTTATCCGAAATCCTGCAATGGCGTTTTAGACCGCAAACAATATTTTATTTATACTTATTGTTATATACAAATATTTAGCAAATATTTCGAGTTCTCTATAAATATATACCGATACTTTAAATATTGTACTACCAACCAAGCCAAAATTCTCTCTTAACGCATAAAATTATAATGTTGACAATTAACATCGAAATTTTTTTTATCATAGTATAAATTGAAATGTCCTTAGGAATTTAAGCATAAAAATATCAATTAAGAAGCCGTGCTTTGAATTTTTTCTGTTTGGCTGCAATAAAAGAAAACTAAAAAGTATTACAACCTTTAAGTAAAAACTGCATGTTTCCTTTTTGTAACATTTATGTCTTATACATTTTATTGTTTTACTTTACGTTAGAAAAGTAAGGGAGGATTGTACTGTACATATATAGACGATTAGATAATAGAATCAATATTAATTCAAAAACAACTGTACAAATTTGTCGGTCTTTTTTATAGAGAATCCTATTCTGTTTCCTATACCTGCTATTCTAAATATATTGTATTATATTTATATGGTATGTATTTGTATTGACTTGCCGTATGTATATATTTATGAGTGTGTACATACATACAACAGCAACATGTATAGATATTGGTTTCACACAGAATGACACTTGGCTCCTTTACATTGCCCTTCAGCTCTTTGTCAACAGTCCCATCGCAAATCTGCCATCGGGTTATTTGTCTTTGCACTCTACTAGGAAAGCAAAAGAGGGGAGAGAAGAGTTTTGCACTTTATTCCTGTGTAAGTATTGCCTTGCCTTTGTAGAAATAGGAGTGTGATGTGACTCTTGAGGCTGATTAAGTCTACATAGGAGTCATAGTCAAACTGGAGTAGTCAACTCATACATACACTCACACTGATACAGTGGAAGATAGGGACTTGACTTGGATCTTGGATCTTGGATGGAGGAGTCGGAACAATCATTTCCAAAGAGAAAGCTAATATATCCCTTTCCATTCAAGTTGACTCAGCTTCTTGGCATTCATTGTTCCCCATTTGCCAGCATTGCCATAAGACCTGCTTTCCTAAAACCCTCCTTAAAATATTCACACCTCTAACTGAAAATTATAGGGAAATTGGGCGAGAAACAAGGAAATCAGGAATCTTATCTTTTTTTCAATCCACGTCAACTCGATAACTCCTTGGAAGGAAACTGGAAGCGTAAAACTGTTGAATGTACACAAAATATTGTTTTGAGCGGCAAACGTGGCTTGGGTTAGTTGCTATTTATGTATTTCCCTTTCAGGACACTCTCTATACCGACAATATATGTGCCTACTTAGGTAACTGAAAGACGTATAGCATTCTAGCACTAAAAAAGTACATTAGATAAAATAATGTAATACACGGTGATATATTATATAATAGGTATGTTGCAGAGCCTGTCAAGACCCCTCCATTAATCTTAAGTACAATACACCAACGCCATGAAAATTTTCAAAAGGTGTAAATATTAGTAAGCACGTGCTAATTCAATTAATTTGAACTTATTACATATCAATGAGTTTTTCAGTCATTTTGTCTTAATTATTAAAATATTACATACGATTTTAATATTACCTACTTTAACTTTAATTGTCCTACAGCGGAATTACAAACAAAATCGAGGTAATAGGCATAATCATTGTAGCCCGTGGAACAATCCCACGATTCTTTGAGAATTTCCGCAAAAATTCAATCTTAAAAAATTCCTAAATACTGATATTGTAATTTCATTGGTAGAAGATTTCATAATCATTTGTTTCCCCCAAATATTTAATGTTTCTTTTGTTAAAATCTGTAAAGGGTTAAAAAACATTTAAAAGCTTGTACTGTGTCTCTGTGACGTCTTTTCAATGTGAAAAGCAGTGTACATTAATAAATGTAATTTTCTTTTTCTAGAATGGTAGATAAATTTTTAAAAATTGTTTATTGGAATTGCGGGCAGTGATTTAATGACGGGGTCTTGACGGAATATGATCCGCAGTAGTAAGGTAGTGTGGGGGCAGTTACTCCCCCATATACAATACAGTACACTAAAGATAAGTAATATTATGTAGTACATAACATAATGTCTAACGTGCTGAATGGAATGCTATAAATAATCGACTAGTACATACGAACATATAGTACAGCTTGGTTGGGTGGGATATTATGCTCATACATGATGTGATTTCCTATAGGAATGTTTAGGGAAGCTGTGCTGTGCTGGAATGGCACTGGAACTGGTTCTTTCCTTCTGCCTCTTCTCAACTCAACCTCCACTTTGTCATTTCCAGTGTCAATAAATGTCGTCTAATGTGACAGCTCACTTTCCCCATTTTCATTCGACTGACTCTCTGTCGCTAGCTTTCTCAACTTGTTTTCCCCATCAGAATGTATTGCCATTGCCATCCAACTCCAACTTCAACTCTCTACGTACTTTCCAAGATAAAATACTATATTCCTCCTTCCCTCCAACTTTCTTCTAGCCTCTACTTACTACAAGTTTCACTTACATCAGCTACTCTAGTCCACATAATATGTATATACCATGTCGGAGTACTTTCTCCACCAACCTAGTACTTTCTCCTGCATCCCATTTCATCATCCTTTTCTTTTTCTCAACTGCTATACTATCTGATTTAACTGAGTGAGCTAAACTTACGCTATTCAGCAGCTAGCAGCAGCACATTACCCTTAGTTTCCTTATCCACACTATATGTACATACTTCTGTGCTGGAACCTAAGAACTAAGATATCCTAAGATATCTCCTATTTAGCTACTACTCCCTCCCTCCCTTTCTCAAAAATAATCTCTTCATCGTACATTTGTCACCAATTTGCACAGCTTTCACAACCTCCTACAAATATTTCCACTTTCCCTTACACTACAATATCTAGGGACATTGTATGTACATATTATCGGTTAGGTACCTATACCTATTTACTTATACAATTGCATACTTTTAGTCTAGGTAAATATTACACTTATTATACCAGGTAAACAAAGTAAATATGTTGTGCATTTTATATGTTTTATGAAATAAATTGGTGTTTAAGGTCATTGCCTATAAACTAAGTACTATGATCAAAAAAGAGAATCTAATACGATCCTTTTCCAGACTCATTTCTACTCATATTTTCTATGCAAGATTAGGCAATTCTAATTAAGTAGAAAATAAATGTAATGAATTACGCACATCGGATTTAAGTTTCAGAAAATGTCAATAAATACGGATTAGAAGTTAGCTAGATATGGATAAAGCTCAATTATCCTAAAAATAATTATGAGGGCGCATGTGACTTGATTTCTCGAGTTACCAATCAATAGATTAGATTGTTATTATTTCATAAGGCTATTTAGTAGAATTGACAATGGTTTCCATTGTTATAATGCCCATTTTGAGATTGTAGACTCTTCCTCTTTCCAACTACCAAAATGACATACTAAATAGTATGCAATATGACAATTAGTTGTATCAATGTATATAAGTGTGTATTCCATTGTATTTAACCAAGACCTTATCTTGGTGTAGTTTTGAGCATATATTATTTTAAGTAATGGTATCATGGATGTAGTTTATATGACTTCGGATCTCTATTTATGGCTAGATAATATGCTTATTTAAAGGCACATCTTTGTATATGCTCCTTATAAAAAAATCATAAAGTAATTGCTAATAATCTGAGGGCGAGAGTGAAATATAGAATTACATAACATTGCAAACTGATAAAGATGACCATGCTTGGCTTATAAGATGTCACAATATGTAATGTGTAAAGATTGCGCGAGGCACTCCTCCCACCACAAATAACGATGGATGGAAAGAGGAGCTTGAAGAGAAGAGAAAGGACGAGAGGGAGACTAGAATAAGCTTAAATTATGAATCGTTCCGTTACATCTTTCTCAAAAGACTAATCCACCATATGACACGGCGATCCTTGTCACACCCTCCAGCCCTTTTTCGCCGTACAAACAATATATTATTATCTTTTCTCCTTTGACTCTTTACCTACTCAGTATTATTACCCTCTTTAAGATAATAGCACTCTCTTATAACATTATGCAATAGTATAGTGTACGTATATCTTTATAATATGTTAGAGTTATGTAGTCGTACGTCTGTATACGTTAAAATATCAGATTTATATACCAATCATAAACGTCAATATATTATTATCATGTAAATTACATGACGGACTACAGCACAGCAAGATTCCTCTATACGCCAACGCAAATTACATGATATTTTATGTTTTCCATGTTTTTTTATATTTTTTTTTTATTTTTTATTATTTTCCATTTTCTTTAGATTCCAGCTAAATATATTTTCCTATTAAAGGTTCATTGTTTTATTTTCTTTGCAAACGTTTAATGAAATACGACAATTAAAATATGTGTTCCCTTATCAATAAAATGTGAAATATTCTTGTGTAATTTCTTTCTCTAAATACTAATTGGCGACTAGATTCCAAAAATTGAAAACTAACAGATTTCCCTTTTGATCTACGTGGAATTATACGTAAGAAATGCATTTTTCTAGACGCTTGTTTAAACGCATGTATAAATATTATGTAGTAAGTAAGCACGTGTTGTATTTTGTGCCAGAGTCTGCAACGTTGTGTAAGAATAACAGATTATTCCATCAGAATCCCTCAGGGTGAAAGCAAGGCTTATAGTAATATCGCTATCCACAGATATGTGGTTTAGCTCCATTTTGCTTATGTCCACCCACTATAGTGTCTGTACTTAGCTACTTATTATTACAAAGTTACGCAAGTGGAAAATCATGTGTAGGAGTTACTTACTTATCGTTAGTGAGTGTACAAAGTAGCTATCGTATAATAATAAATATTCTACTGCACTGCTGTACTATTTATGTACTACTGATATATACCTACTTATGCTTCCTACGCTTCCGCATTTCAATTGAGAAAAACACGGGAGAGTGGGTCTTTTCGTTTAGTTTAGGGCAAGTGGGAAGTCTAGGCTGAGAAAGGGAAGCCAGGCCAGGCTTCTCGTTTATACAAGCCATTGCATCTTATATTCATGATGTCATATATAACTTCATTTCATGCTTGTCATCACCAATAACTTAACCTGACTTTAACCTTTTCCGCAACATTTGCCATCAACATTATTTCCTGATTCAATTGAGTCGTGGGAGACACTTTGCTATAGTCCTACGCTTTCTATATTGATATTATCAACTAAAAGTGCCTCAAGTAGCTCTATTAGGAAAGAGAGTTTATGTAAGAATGTATTGCTTTGGTTCGTTAGAGGTAACACGCAGAAAGCCACCTCAACTATTTATACTGCCGCCTCCATGTCCTATGAATTCTGAAACAATGTGAATATTTCAATCATTCCAGGCGTCTGTCTCTCTTACCTCATACCCCGAAAAGCATGGAAAGATAAATAACATTTCCTATTACTATAATGCCTACTTTACGTCAAACCAATCCCACTTACTACTACACGTAGTATATGTATAAAGTACTTACAACACTTTTCATAACGCAATGCTCACTCAACCCAGATTAAGAATATTTCTAATAGCTTCTTAAGCAAACTAGCAATGGTGTACTGTTCATAAATACGTACTGCAAGCATATAAACGCCATTCAAGATCTCTCCCTCAAATCTAAAAGCTAAAATATTAATTTCTGAAACTATATCCTTCCTCAGCGATAAAGCAACGTTTATTTTAATTGTGTGCAGTGTTAATGTTGGGGTGCTGAGAAATTCTTTGATTGTATTGAATGAAAATTCTGAAAGTACGATGTTCAAACCAGGGACAACAATATACTGCTTCTACAGTTTTTTAGAATTTGAATTTTTTCAAATGTGCACGGTGAAATAACTTATTCCCGTTTCATATTATTGAATTTGTTAATTGCATACAGACAGATTTTACAAAATGATTGGCGGAGAATGACTTTACTAAGTGAGGGTCTTGATGGGCACTGGTACATAGTGCAAAATACTTATAGTAGCCTCCTACCTAGCTACTTAACTAAAGTATAGCTAATGGAAGAAACAATATATAAATAGACCACTTAAATCAATTCCATGTCTTGCCCTGGTTTATGAAAGCAGACACTCTATTATACTGCTGCTATTGTCAATAATGTTTTCCAATTCACTCAATAGCTAACCGTCTGTTGACAAATAGCTGAGGTGCAGTAAAAGTACATATTATACCATACAGTAGTCTGCTGGTCATTGCCCGCCCTATATATGCAAAGGACGTCCATTATTTTAATGACCATTTCTTTCTACATATTCATATTGAGGAATGGGGTGGCAGAGCGAGAAAACCAGATTTTGGCAATCACTCGCAGTTAGATGTAGAAAACCATCTAATATTTAGTAATAACGTGGCTGTGGCTTGGCTAACTTTAATGGCTAAATACTACAAATGTCGGCAATGCAGACCAACTTGAAAAGAAAAACAAGTAAATGTCAAGGTACAAGTAATTTGTAGAAATAATTGTACAAAAAATAGTTAAAGATATTTTATTAGACATAGGGCATATTTAGCGATTTAGAGAATTACTATTTGTCTTTAGGAATAAATAATTTTGCGTAATGTGTAGGAATGTCCGGCAGTTTATTTGATGGAAATATCGTTTAACTCGTTTTGGCTAGAATACTATTCAGTTATGATAATTATTGTCAGTTGTCTCCTTAATTTTTGCATTATTAATCCATTTAAGAAGGCTCCGAGTTAGTTTTCCGCGTTCAGATTGACAGTTGCCCTTTACCTACACTATTTTACAATTTTACTAATGATTAGCGCTGGAATGATGGGTAGCTAAACATCCGTGTGTCTTGCATAGTCCTAAGTAGGTAAATACCCTAAAGGTCACGACACAAACAGACATTTTATGCTAAATGTTTCAACTATTCTTTAGTAGTTTCTCTTCCTATAAAATAATTGGAAGCGAAGAGGCGTCAACATTAATTTTGCATTGTCTAATGTTTAATTACTCACATTTACTCAATATTGTTTCATTGCAGGATTTCTATACCTAAACTACTTATAATACAAAATACTTATTTCTCTTACAATTACGAGTAAATAATTAGCGAGAAGTACACAAAAATTTGTACTTACTTTTTCTCTTTTGAAATGTTGTTCACTGGGTTGTCTGCCAGTGAAGTTGGCGTAATCTTCTTCAATAGTGGCATTGATTATTAAATTCTCCTCATCTTTTTTGAAAAGGCCTAGACGGCACGCAGTCTGAAAGAAAAAAAGTTGATGCATCATTGAGAGTGTTTGAACCACGAAAAATGACAATGACATAAATATCAAGGTTAAATAATTCTTAACTGTTATGTTAAGTACTTTGACATTAAGGTACCTATGTATATTTTATGTGTATTGTATGTAGTACTATTATGATTTTTAAAACTGTTGTGTTTATGCGCATGTTATATGTATGTCATTGTAGTTTTACTGATAGCGATAATATATTTATAAATGTCAAAGTATTATTTGTTAATAAGTAATCTATTGTAAGTAATTTAGTATTGGAATTGTTCGTCTTTTCCTGCCCTTGTTTACTTTAGTTTGAATTGTCTGACGAAAAATAATTTTAATTTGGTTAGTGAAAAACAAAAGGATTTTGGATGAGGAATGAGAGTAATTGAAGTAAGGAGAAGATGAAATACATTCTACTGCAGCCGTGTCCAATTTGTCTAGAAAATAAATAAAGGAGTGTGTTTTGCATCCGGAACTGGCCCATCAAAGCTGAGGAGAAGTATTTGTATTTGTACAGTATTCTATTCAATAGCTACCTACTATAACCTAAATAATGTAAATAGTTACATAACATACACTTTTCCTAAATACCATTATATCTCCAGTACAGGAGAAAGTCTCACTTTCTCTAAGCTACAATAACATACACAGAATACCTATGTTTCTATAGGTAGGTACTGATAGGGCATTAGTCTGCTATATACACAGTGATATACTATAGGAAGCTTTTCTTGTTTCTTTTGTAGTAATGAATGTCTCGGCTTTAGCCTTGACATCTGCTTTCACTTGTTTATTTATTTTGTGCACTCAACTTTCTACAGTTATAAACTGCTTGTACATGCATACTTAAAGAATTTATGAGGAGGAAAAACTGCATCTGTCGCTCGGCTCGTGAATTCTGATGATTTTCATGTAGGTTCTACTTTCTACTTTCTACTTTCTACTTTCTACATTCTACAATTCTACATACAATATGTACACAGCTCTGTAGCATAATGCAGGAAAGTTGTTAGCCAAAAATGTATCGTGTGAGCGTAAATGGTGAATGGTAAAGTACATTATGTTATATTGTATTAGGTTACGTTACGTTACGTTACGTAGGTACGTTTCTTTAGTACCTACTACCTACACGGAGGAGTAACGTGATGTAAACTAATATAATGAAAAGAAACGTAATGTAATGTAGTGTAATGCAACGCATCGCAATGCAATGTAATCTAATGTAATGCAAATGCGGGAGAAGAGCAACGACTAAGAGTGAGCACTGACTAGGAGAAGGCGGGAGCGGGTAGAATCCTGCAGTGCCTACCTACTGTACAAATACAAATACACAACAACGAAAAACAAGGAGAGGAGAGAAGACAGATAAATAAATAGAGAACCGAAAGACTAACCAAATACATTTACATTGCGTTACATTACCTACATTAGATATTACAAGAGGATACATCCATTATCCCAGTCACGTCCTCCATCTCAGACTACTCAACTACTCATGTGTACGTACGCTCAAAAGAACTTCCTTATGGTACACTACAAACTATATAAATGCATACCAGTTATTTTCATTACCCCTCAGACACACCTTAATGCGTCAGCGTCATCGCAATAATATTCAATATTGCAGCAATTCTATTTTCAGCAAACAAAATACAAAATTTTCCTGGTAATTTAAGCAATTAGTTAACAGTTTTTACATTGTAAAACATTTTGCTTATTAATTTCACTAAGTTTGACATTGTATTTTCGAATTTTCAACCTAAATGTGTATCGTATTGCTATAAATAAGCTAATCCAAATTACTAATTGCCAATTTCCAGTATTAAGAATCAATGATTCGTATATTTTACAGAATTGTGACTGACGTACAACAATTCGACAGAGGGGTGTTGATGGGCACTGATACACATTATTTCTATGAATCTAAATCGAAACCTGACCAATTTCTGTTCAGGCAAAAATAACTTACAAAAACCTCCGTGAATTTACTTAAGTTACTCTGCCACAATTTTCTCATGTGGTATTTTCTCCATATACAAATAAACATACAATAAATCTACAACTATCTATAAATTATTTTGAGTAAAATGGTTATCTACTGTAGTAACTTATATATTTGCAAATACTATATTTATATAAGTATGTACTTTACGTCCGTTGTGTGACTTTCCAGCTAAACAAAATAGTCCCTGGCTATTATTACATACGTAGGCAGTTGGTTAAGGTCAAAACTAAACCTTCATTCAGCACTGAATGATTTCCTGTCTCTTTCTTCCTACAAGAAGGAATTCATCTTAATAATCCCCCAACAAAGTTTACAAACTTTCACTTACAACGCGGATTTAAAGGAATACATATTAGCTACTCCATAAATCTCTTTGCATGCATTTTCAACTGCAACATTCATTTTCATTCTTAGCTTCCATAAATAGTTACCCACTATTACTACATCCTTTTGTTCCCATTTATTATTTCCACATAATACATCCACTTAGATATATCCAGAGTCAAGTCCAGGTCAGGAGGAACTTTTACAAGCCATATAGTCCCCTATATGGCTTTCCGGGACTCATTTTAACGTCTTTTTAGCTTTAAGCTTCCATTTTAAAAACGAAGACTTAAACTACTTATTCTCTAAGGTCATAATTCAGTTAAACAGCCTTCTCTGTACTTTTTACAATTTTATATCCGATTTAAATATGTATTGCGTTACAAAGCACGCATTTCACATAACTATTATCATGATTGAGCTGAGTAATGTGAACATAACGTTCTCTATTTATAAGTGATGAGAAGGTACAGCATGAACTTGCTATAGTTCACTTACCAAATTGTTTATGTTTGTGTTTATGTTATGTATGCACTTATAATAATGATCGTGTCAGTACATTAGTAGACAAGAAAAACACGAAGAATTATAATATTTACTAATTAATTAGTTTTGCAATGTGCTTACCGCATTCAGATTCAGTAGCTCGGCAATGCCGGCGTCATCTTCGTTTGGATGGATGAAGTGATGGTGGGAGTGGGGTGAAATGAGCTCTTGGAGGGCAACTACCACATCGGTAACTGTCAGCATCGTATGGTGAGTAAGAACGTCTTCGTCCTTCTTTGAGAAGCCCAAAAACAGGAACACCCCAGAGGGTAATGTATAAGAATCTGAAATGATTTCAATTAAATTTATTTTAAACAATGAAATATCAAGTAAATAACTACTCTTCACATAAATACTTAATTTCATATAAATATGATGCACACAAGAGACACACAGCAATATTACGCACCTTTGCAGATCACAAGGACTTTAAAAGGAGATTATTAGCTAAAATTTTTATTTCATTTGAATTTGAACGCTTGGAAAAAAGTTACAATTTTTATCAATTTCAACCTTTCTCAATGTTTTGACATTCCCCCACAATATACTATTACAACGTGTTATTTTCATTTAACTGAATGACGAATTGTTTAATGGCGACGTCCGTGGTTTATTTTAACGTTAATGTATTCTAAATATTTTGCGAATTTCCCAGCCAAAATGTGGAATATAATTACTTAGAAGGTCTGCCATATGAGTAGGTACTAGGTACTATAATATGTAGGTACTTATTTATTGTGCCCATAAAAATTGCTGCCGCCAAATATTATGAGACCAATAACCCTAAAAAGCCATTCCGAATGCTTTTTCTAAGCTCCTTGAATTCCTATCTGTTATTATGTTAATAAATATAATGGGTATTAGGCCTAAGTAGCTCGTAGTTTAGTAGTAATTGTAAAGTAAAAGTGTAGATAGGATAGTTAATACAGCACTACTTACCTATGCATACAATACGTAGTATGCGGCATGCGTATAAATGGCTAATGATGGCGAGTGCAATATAAATGGCTTTTACTTTACCTTAGTGAACAGTAAACCTTCTCTAAAATCCATACTTTACTTACGTTTAAGTAGCGTTAGTTGATATTGCTATTGCCGACGTACATAAGTTAAGTTTCTATCCCTTCGTTCACATCACATGAATTTCTTTCTGTTCTCTGTCCTATTCAATACCTTTAGCTTCAACTTCAACATTGCAGTTTGCTTTACATACAGTGACAGGAAAGGAGTGGAGAAAGCGGATAAAATAAAGTGTGGTGAAATGACATTTGAGCACAACACCACAAATATTACAATACGCCATAAAAAACTCTGGAAGGAGCTACTCCGGGTTTTATGTGTGTAAACTCACTAGTTTTTCCCGAGCTGTCAACGTCTCCAATGAAGAAACTTGGGGAGAAGAGGACAGTTATTATTAAAAAGTTTTTCTTACGTTGATTTATATGTCATTTTTCTTATTTATTTTTGCCTCAATACAATATATTTATAGAGACTAATCGAATATTATACCTACTACCTACCTAGGTACAACTGTACCTACTGAAACTGAACTCACTCACTACAAAGAATAATGCTACACATAATAACAACTATAACTTTAAGCCATTTACATTCATCTTACTATCCATTCACAATATTTTGACTGTACAATGTATACTACATACATAACAACTAACGGGTCAGCCTTCCTCAGCTCTAAATCTAACAACTGCTTCCCTTTTCCATGTCTAATTCTACAAAATCAAATATTATTATACTCAAACTCGGGCACACAGTGCACAATGAAATGAATGTAATACTCAGACATCGGATATGTAGCCAAACATTAAAAATTCTAACCTAAAAAATGCAATTTAAATCTATAAATAGAGCTGCAAGACAATTAAACTCTAAAATTACTGCGCAAATGCTACTTATCACATTTTGTTATAGAACAAAAGTTTTGCAACTGTTCTCAGAAACACATTTTTTTTAACTTTGACAAACATTTTGTATTAAATTTTAATGTACACTCAGTACACTGGCAAAGGAGGGGATTTTCGCAAGTAAGCCTCCAAAATAGTTTTCCCCGTTATTTTAAGTAAAATATAACACGTCGACATCAAAATTATATTTTTTTGAAAATACATTATATTTAAGTTAAAACACAAAGATACAAATTTTACAAAAATTGCATATTTATTTGTTGCCTATCCGACTTCTGGTAATAATATTATGATGTGGTCTACAGCAGTAGTATGCTTATTATGCAATGGCTTTGGCTAACGTTACGTGAGATGCTACGAGGAGAACATGAGTTTTGCCTTGTCGTTAGATAATAGTAAAACTCACGAACTAGCGATAGTTAGAATTTATGCAGTTTTATGTTATGTTATGTTATGCAAGCAGTTGGGTCGGCTTTTTGGGGTTATGTACACAGTCATTTGTAGGCAGAGGCCGTAGACTCGAACTTCAACTCTAAAGTACTTACCAGACTTACTTTACCTACTACTACTATCAACTATCAACAATCAGAAAAGTATTTCCATAGAAATCTCTTATGTTATGTGCGTTATGTTATGTTATGTAATGCGTGTGTGTGTGAGTGAGTGCGTAGATCTTGGCTTGGCTGTATATATAATGTAAGATATTATGTATTAAGTATATCCATACTCCATACAAGTAGAATGTACGCTTTACGCTTGAATTTGAAACTAACGGCCAGGCGGAATAATTTACGCATGTAGAAAGTTTAGGGAGTGGAAATGTTCTTTATTGACAATAAGCGGGATAATTGCTCCTTCTCTCCAGATATTTATTCCCCACAATCCCCTATTTCTTACACGATAAGAATCAAATCTATTAGTTTTGCGTCCGGGCTAGTAATCGCGTGGTAATGAAATGAGAATGACCCTCCTGCCTTAAGAATGAACTCAAGTGGCCGTCGAATTAACTTTCCGACTTTATATCTTTTATGAACTAGGTACATATAGTTGCACATTATGTAATGTGTATTGTAGTATGTATAATATATTTATGTTATGTTATGTTACGTTATGCAGTTAGGCATTACATCGGGATCGAATCTAATTGTTAGTTGTGCAATTTGATGAAACGATTTGCAGGGCGATGAAAGAGGTAATTGCCGCCATGACAAAGAATTAGTCAAACTTCCTTTTATTTATCTTTTGCATACGAAGCACTAAATAGCAATCCGATAAATGACATGTCCTTTAGCAGAAATTAACTTCAGTTCCTTCTCCCTAATGTTATTTTACTCCTGAACTAAGTAAGAGGTTTAATTAGGAGAATGGTGAATGCAATTTGAAAATACTATTCAACAATATACTTTTTACACGATATTAGGGGAAGTACTAGTATTATGCTATTATGTAATGTAACAGAACGGAAAAAATTAGTTCTGAGGTTTTTGTAATTGTAAAGTGTAATAATATGTAGGGAGTTACTGTTACAGTGAAAAATATGATTACCCTAGACAGAAAAAGAGTATCGACTATCGACTATCTACCCATTCCAGGATAGGTACTTATATACAAATACGATCAAAGTTTTAATTATATAAGTAAGTATAATATTTAATATTAGCTACCTACATTGGTACATGGGTAGCTAATCTATATATGCATGAAAAGACAAGGTTTTAGATTATATGAATTGAAAATGAACTATGGAGTAATAAAAGCTATCACCAATATCATTATTGTGCAATCCGTGAAAGAACCTTTTCACCATAAAGAGATAAGTTGGCATGTGTGCATAATGAATGGCGTTAGAATTGTGAATGCATCAACATGATATGTACGAGTACGAGTAAATAATAAATATGTGAATATAAATGCATCGGCTAAAATCTTTTGTCTAGATTCCCGGGCATCAAAATCCAAATTCCAGACGGGATTTCTAATAAATGAGTTTATTTTAGCTTGCAGCTACAGTGACATTTTGTGGCCTTTAAATGTGAGAATGCGTGTGTGTTCTACTAATGCGATTTCCAATACGTAACATTATACTTACATATTATTAGCTAAGTAGGGGACACATTTAGCAGCATTACTACTCACTCACTTCACAAAATGTGTGTCATATGTAGGGTTGTACAATTCCCGCTCCCTGGGAATATTGGGCGCGGGAGGGAGTGGGAAACTCCCTATTTTCCCGGCATATAAACTGGTGGGAATTTACTGGGAGCCTGGGAACCTGGGAGTAGGGAGGGATAGGGAATATTGGGAGTTTCCGAGCATATAAAATGAGGGAAGATTGGGAATTTATTAATCCATTTTTATATAAAATACATTTGTAGTGTATTTTTGTGTTTAAAATTGGGGTCTATCAGCTATACCATGGTCATGGTGCAGGTTTTAGGTTGTCTTATTATTAATTTGGAGTAAATTCGAATGAACATTGGGAATTTCCCTGGGAATATTGGGAATTTCCTTGGGAATATTCCCAAAATTCCGGGAATTTATTCTGAGGGAATATATTGGGAACATTGGGAATTTGTTGGGAGTATTGGGAGTGGGAGGCTCCCTAGGAATATAAACGCTGGGAGTGGGAATTGTACATCCCTAGCCATATATCGTCCTCGTCTCATTGTGCATTTCTCATAAAGAAATTATTGCTTTCAACCTTGTAGACACATTAATTAAGAATAAAGTCCTCAATTCAAGCTGCCATTCATGACCCACATGGAAAACCAAAACGATGACAAGGTTCAACACATTTGGGAGACCTTTTTTTTAATTTTTCCACATTTTATTTTCAAATCCTAAAGTCTCTAGTGTTAAATTTATTTGAGCGAAGGGGGAAAATATTGAAAGAGTTTCCCGACATTTCGCGTTTTTTCTGTTTTCGGGTGCTGAGTTTGGGCAAATTCTTTTGTTGAACAAAGGGAGTACATAGGAAACTAGTACTTAATATTCAATTCCTTTAACGGTATTTTTGTAGGTTAGTACTTATACGCGTATTTATATGTAAGAATATTAAATGTACTAATGGAAAAGCAAAACCAAAAACGATAGTTGCCGTGTAATTATAGCTACATGACAGCTTTACTTACTACAACTTGAGTATGTGCTCTAGTTATTCACATGTTCCATCCTTCTTTTTCTTGTTAGATTAAAATGTAAGTAAAGCTTTAGCAAAGCCAGTATTAGCTCCACTTTCATTTAGGTTAAGTAAGCACATGGGGAATCCCGGGAATCTGACTCACAAAACCAGAACTAACTAAACTACGTGCATAACGCAATGCAAATGAGAAGGTGCGTTGTTTGTCTATTGCGTCAAGGACTGCAGAATCAAATATTTTTCAATCAACTCTTTCCTTGCTGCAATATTTAATATAGACTGACTGTCTCCTTGGCTTGACTGTGTACATACACTCCCATCGCCCCATCATTGTATTTAGCTAGGGTCATTAGCTGACCTTCTTTAATTGCATACGCAGTGGAAAAATCTTTTTTAGGAATGATTCCTGCTGCGCTCTGTTTATGTAAAAATGGTTAGTTACTGTCACTGTTACTAATTAGTTACATATTTACAGAACGCTCCTGCAGCTGTATACTGTAAAATATAAATTTTTATTTCTAAAATGGATACAGCATAACAACTATTTATTTTGCTAATGACTAAGCTTCTAGGCGCACGTCGAGACACTAATTTTGAATTTTTCGTGAGTAACCCGTTGATAAAGCGTGTAGTTTTAATAAATGAGGGGATTTTGATTATAACAGTTAACTGTTCAAGATTTTTAAAATTTTAGTGCCAGATAATATTATTAACAGGACAACGGATTTTTAAGGTAGTACATATTAAAACTAGAGCGCATAAGATAATTCTTAGGTAGGAATTTTATTGTTTTTTGCAAACAATTCAATAAATATTGGGATTGCATGGTACTTCCCGAAAATGTTGAACTTTTTCTTTCAAACTGGGAAATGGTCGAAAAATTGTTATAAGTAAAGCATATCCCTTTCATCATTACAACCTTCATGCATGTATTTAATATGAGGTAAGCTTATGACATGTGTAGACAGGCTGGAGCCACATGTCCGTCTTAGCTTTCCCTATGACTGTCTCCCCGTCCTGTCTTTTAGCAAATCAAGTATTGCATCTATGCAGTATAGTTGTTAGTTACGTAAGAAAAGGCTGGTTGCGTAAGTGTGTCTCTTGGCTGGCTTCGTTGACATTCAATTGGGGAACTACAATATTTAACAGCTACGTATCTATGTAAGTAAATGGGTGGGACTAATTTATTAAACGTGTGTGTGACTGTGACTTACCGGGTTGCGGTTTCTCGCAAATGAAATGTCCACTGTAACAAACACAACTTCCTCTGTGTGCAATGTAGTAAGGTTGCATATGAAGATAGGTTACTTGTCTTCTCGACTCGCAAGACTGAGGTTCTAAGCACTCAAGAAAGGTACAAGTAGCTTGCTCTCCAATACCACAGACACACAGTTCAGAGCAAGTAGACTTGTCTTCACGGTACAACTGTAAACAATCAAAAATACATCTAAATCAATTTCCTTATCTCAAAATATACTTCGGCATACTTACGTACAAGATAAATGTAATGGTTCCTTATCTTTCTACTAGAAAAGCCTTGCGAAAGACTTGAAAGCTATTTAATTTTCCTCACAAGAGTTTCACATTGCTATAATATTGTATCAGATAGAGCTAATTAGAAATACCGCTTTTAATATATTCATTATTAATTAATACTATGTGGTATTATATAATTTCTCAGATAAAAACATTTTACAAATAAAATAGAACTCTTTTAACTTCCCTTAAAACGTGTGCCACTAGCATAGTAATTAAAATATGGAAGAACTAAATCGATAATTTTGAGACTTTCCTAATCTAATTTTATTAGAATTAGGTTCCCTCGCCCATTTAAGTTTATCTTACAGCCAGTTCGATGAAATATAAATGAAAATGTGTACCAACTACTAGAGAATATCCAAAACATAATGTAATGTTGGCCTAAAAGTTCAAAACAGTATCAGTTAATAATAATTCCTGGAGAAAATCGATAGTTTTAAGAAACGATAATTGCTTGTAATCTACACTGAGTAATCTCCACAAGGTATGATTAGCTTGCTACTGGGAAGTTTGTATTGCGGAGTTGTTAAGAGTTTAGATAGACAAACAAAAATAGAAACACTCTGGTCTGAATTAAGTACATGAAGAATGAGAAGTCCGTGGAACCCTTCTATTGTAGTAGGTATGCTTCTTAAGACAAGTCGCAGCCGAATACCATTTCAGAAAACAACAGAGCACGAAGAATGTCAAATGCTAAATGTTCTTTTTATCTAATCTCACATTTGAACCACTTACAGTATAAAACCCAGAATGCTCTAAATTCAATAGGTAGTGCATAATATTTATGTAGTACCTAATCTGAATAAAAGTATGTCACAGGTCAAATGTCTGGGATAACAATTTACAAAACTTTGACAGTTTGTGTGCATATAATTGAGCAATGCGTAGGTGTAAGTGTAAGGTACCTACTAATTAAAACTTAGATAAGTAATAAGTGGGTACCTAATTACTAGTAACAGTAACGTATAGATAATCGCTGCCTTTGCAGATAACTGTGTAGTGTAGGTACCTCAATGTAAATATTTAATACAAAGGTATTGTAAACTGTGTAATTACATTATAAACATGAAAATTAATATCAGAGAGACCACCTACGTTTATTTTCTTTCTACTTAAGTATTTGTCCTGTAGTGTACATATTATATCTGACATTATTCTATATTCTATCTGTATCCTTCCAAAAATTACAATTATGCTCAATGCGTCATTAGGGACATTTTAATAGGTCTGCTGTGTCAGTAATGCATTAGGGATACACATTTCTAAATTCCATGATAATTGCTATTTGGAAAAAATGTGCAAAAAATTAGGTTAACCTAGTATAATTCTGTTTCCGTGAAACATTTTTAAGAGAAACATTTATAACCTCGCATTTTTTCCTAAGTGTACATGCACGTAAAGTAACTTAACTAAAACCTAACAAAGAAAAATACTACATATAGAGAACTACTAGTTCATAAGTATAAATAAATACTATACTCAATTATTAGAGTTTGCTATGTTAGTGCATTATATTTATATTTATATATTCATATTTATATGTATGTGGTATGTTCGAAAGAATGAGGAAACGAAATAGTTTTCACTCAAGGAGAAAGAATTCAAACATAATTGTGTGATGTTGTGTTTGTATAGATATGGGCCTATCTCCACCAACATCAGGAACAAACTGCAGCCTAGTTAGTGTTAGT
Source organism: Tomocerus mixtus (assembly GCA_034694165.1). Lineage (NCBI taxonomy): Eukaryota > Metazoa > Arthropoda > Collembola > Entomobryomorpha > Tomoceridae > Tomocerus > Tomocerus mixtus. Next base: position 3,922 of record JAQFYC010001109.1, on the reverse strand, counting down.
GTTAGTGCACTAGTGCAAGGAAAAGTAAAATAAACTAACTAAAGTAGATTATATTGTTGCTACTCTATTGCACGATATTTATTGCACTTGTATACAAGCAAGGCAAGGTATGGAAAGAGTGAGTTTTCCCACATAATGCACATTTGTGTAATAAATATCTACTTTTATACGTGTTAATGGTTTCTAACAGCAGAAAGTCGAACTGCATATTGTAGTTATAAAACACTTATATATGTACACATACGGAAAGTACACAATTGTAATTCTGTCCGATATTTTCCCATTTTCCCCACCAATGCAATAATAAAAATTATTAAGTACATAACATGTGTACAATATTTATTTCAATATACGTAAACAGGCATAAGAAGATTTTTGAAGTATTACTGATAGGAAATGCAAATCTAAATTGAAGTAAAAATGGTAAATACCATATATGTATTTCCAAAAAGTGGAGTGCAACTGTCTTTGGACTATTTTAGGATACATTTTTATGACAAATGATTTTTACGAATGATATTATCACCTGTAATACTCTTAATGGCTATGTGCACCTATTTACATGGTGCATACAGTAGTTCACTAAACTAAAACTGTATACCAACATTAAAAAAGTACGTACAATACATATATCAGTATATACAGTATATGTAATACATAAGTAAATCCTGGCCCGAGGTATACACATAAATAGAGCAAAATAGTGTATTCTAGCCAAACAACAGAAAATACAATAGAATACATACATTTCAATGTTACATAATATTATCCAGATTCTATTCTTTTTATTTACTGCTAGCTACGTATATGAAGTTTATATATCTCACGTTGCCTACACGCACTTCTATTGTATGTCTGTTTGTCGTCTGTCAGTAATTTTTCTGTTTGTCCTACAGCTACTACTACTACATACTAGAGATAATGGGTATATGTGCTTAGGTAGATGTATGTCTGTACATATATGGGAAACTGAAGAAAGTGTGTAGGAATAAAGGGAGACGGCAATCTGTCTTTCCCCACGCCACAAAGTGTTGCCAAGAATAAAGGGAGCATTCAACACTCGACTCTGAACTGAAGAGTGAGTCAAGTCGAATCTATGTAGTCAATAGTCAACTATTCTGTAGACTGTAGACGAAGGGACGCAGAACAAGAGACGGAACGTTGAAGGATGTCGAGTGAGATTTCATCTGTACAATTCGACGGCTTTAAAAATGATCAATTTCCTTGTATAGAACCTATTCACTTTTTCATTGTAGTATTTTATAGGATTTCCTTGGCTTTGGCTTCCATTTCTTTCAAATGGAACTGCACTACGACTACAATACAAAATACAACTACAACTGCTAATGTCATGTTATGCACTCCGTTTCCCCTTCTGTTTCCTGTTTGCTCTGTCCTGGCTTGGCATGGCCTTCCTTTCCCTCACTTCATTCACTTCCTCTCCCTAAGACTTCTTTTCAGACTCTTTCTCTCTCTCAGAAGTGAACACTTTTTATTTTCTACTTCTCCAGCCATATTATATTGACTATACATAATATTTAATACATATATAGGCTTTCTATTAGTAGAAAGCCCTTCTTTTTAATATTATGTATATATTTACCACCCTTGCCTTGTACTCATATGACAGAGCCTATCCTTTCATGTTCCTTTCCCGTTTCATTCCAGGCAATAACCACCAACAATAACTATTATAAAACCACAAACAACAAGATAAATAAACGAACACAAATATTATTAGCTATACCTTTAATACCTACCATTATTATTTACAACAGAAGATAAGGAGACACTTTTTACACTTGGTCTTGGTACCGTACCTATTGTAGCCAACAAATTCACAATTCTTGTCTGACTCACAATCAATTGTCGGATTTAATGGCTCCTTAATTTATAATATACCTTCCACCAGTTCCACCTAATATTTTAATGCACCTATCAGTCTTGCTAGAACTTTCCCCCCTTACCTCAATGACTTTCACTCAATTTAATCCTGTCAGAATACCTAACTGTTTTAGAAATTGGGTTTAAGCAAATTATGTATATTTTTTCTATCATTATCTGTTAATTCAACGACTCTTTTTTTAAATATCTGTAACTACCTACACTAATTAAATTCTTTTCCAATTATTTTGCATTAGTATATAAAAAATACAGATACCAATACAAATTCTTAAAAATACAGTGTCTAGTTAGTATTACATATTTAGTTAGTAAAATCATTCTTACCCTTCTAGAGGTTCCTTCTCGGATGTGCTGATTTTGCTGGTTAGGTCTACGTATTGTGCAGTATCCTTAAAATAAAAAAGGTCACATAAGTTTAGTTTTCATAAAAAATTAATATTTTCAATGCGATGAGACTGGAGAAAATATTATTCTGCTAGAAGTTTGTGAAAGATAAAAACTTATATGATAAAAATTGGAATTAAATGCTAAGGTTACATAATTACATACTTATGTTAATAAAAAGATTTTAAGTAAAGATTATCAATAATAAGGTTAAATCAATAAAGACTTGAGGTTTATTTATTTTTTATAAGATATTAAGAAGTGAAGAAGGTTTTTAAGAAAGATTTTTAATAAAAGCAATTAACTACTAGATAAGTAAAATTCTTAATAAAATGAATAATTATAATTAATAATTACTTGGGGGTGGGGTGGTAGTAGTGGGCTCAGTTCTTGCAGTAGTAGTACTAAGGGTGGTGACTTCGTCTGTTGTGGTGGGACGTCGACTCGTGCTGGTACTGCTACTGGAAGCTGTGATCTCGGAAGTAATGGTCCTATCCTCATTTTTAAAACTAGTTTTTCTGCCAGGAGAGTGTCCATTATTTGGAGTGCTATGATTTCGGTCATCCACATCGGGATTTGTGGCATCCTCCCCCTGCTCTGCATTCGGGGAGGACCCAGGGCGGCGGTAGGACGTCGTTGTTCGAAGGGTCGTTGTGGAAGTGGAACCCGTCGTTCCTTGGGTTTTGTGATGGGAATGAGGATTGCCCATCGTCGTACTGAGCACGTCCGTCCCAATCACACTCGTTAACGTCGTCGTTGCTCGAGGCCCAGTGGCGGAGGTTAAGTTGTGATAATTTCTTTGGGACTCCACTTTAAAAAGTAAAATACACACAAACATTAACAACCCCGTAATTAACAAAGTTAACTTAACTATAGTTATACTACTTTGAGAAAAACAATTCCTTCTTCATTCCTTGGTCGTTACAGTACGCTAAATGATATGGTAGCGTTTATTGAATAAAGGGCATTATTTAACACAACAATTAGTCAATTCACACTCATTATTTGCTTGCATGTCAATAATAATTATTAATTTAAATATTTATCTCATCTTAAACATTTACTCCTCAATTAATTATTTTTAGCTACATTAATATACACTACAAAATTTATCTCTATGATCTATAGCCATGTAGTCGCTCTATTTATTATAATAATGTATTATAACCAGTCATACTCAAGCAAAGTCATTCTTAATCTTAACTATAAATAATTTTATTACTTAGACTTTTAATATAGGTACCATAGGTCATAGTATTTCTGGATTAAAAATAAAAGACTGAAACAACTAGACTAAAGAGTAGGGCGGAATATATATATTAGTAGTTCAAAATTTTATCATTTAATTGAAGTTCCAACTTTTAAATCACCACTGTCGATCAAGTTTTAAGGACATTGGATTTAAAATACAAAAACCTAGCAATACCACATAATCTCTAACCTTATTTTTCATACCAACATTGCAACAACTAAAGATTACGAGTCCTAACCATTCTCCCATAAGCATTTAGCCAACTTTGAATACATACAATATATCATCCCACACTATTAAATATTGTAACGAGTAGAGAAGCTATATCAAGGTAAAGGTTAGTCTGGACGCAAAAGTTAATTACCGCGAGTGAGGTTTGAA
>JAQFYC010001108.1:0-39671 GCA_034694165.1 Tomocerus mixtus | reverse complement strand
CTAAGTTTGGTTGGAATCCGTCCAATACTTTAAACGTTATTGAGTATACAGACGGACGGACGGACAGACGGACGGACGGACTGACTGTACGAAAGCATATCCAGCTTCGCTGGTAATAAAATGCAAATTATGTGACATCAACGTATAAAATTAAAATCGAATTATCTAATGAACACAGAAATAGCTATATGTGCTTATACTTATTAATTATCTGATGAGATATATATTATATTATCTATAGCATACTATCCTTGGGTCATCATAGGTATGTATGATGAAATGATGATGTAGTATGTAGTATGTAACATAATAATATGATGTAAGTTATGTTATTTGTGCAAGTCATTGAATGCATGCAGTGATATTAAGTCTTCCCATAATAGTTTACAGACGTAATATTTTTACCATTTTTGCTAAATATATAAATATAACGATATTCTGTGTGTTTACATTGAAAAATGAACAATTAGGCGGAAATCTTATCATTTTTATGCATATCTTGATCTTGGCTTGCCTTCTAGGTATTTCCTTTTACCTTACTACTGCTTCGTTCTTCGTTGTCATTATATTTCACGCTTTGGATGGCGGTAAATTTAAAAGTTGCAAAGGTGGTGAATCAAAACATAAAAGTGGCACTGAAAAAGTTATCTCTTTGAAAGCATCTCTGTTAACGAAGGTGAGTGGACTGGACAGACTGAAAAAGCTGAACCAAGGGTTGATTTGACAAAATGTCCAGTTCCAGTTCCAGTTCGGAGGAGGCTGAGAAAGAAGTATTAAGCGAAAAACGGAAAAGAACCAGCGTGATGAATAATATTCACTTTTCCAGTGAAGATGAGGATGGGGAATGGGAATCATCGCCAAAAAAGAAACCAAGAAGACGAAATCAAAAGAACAGCAATGCTTCAACTTCAACCCCAAGAAATAAAGTGTCAGCTGATGGGTCTATTCGAAAAAAGCCAGGAAGATGTGGAGTATTTGGCCAGAAACTTTCAATGAACGAATTGAAAAGAACTGGCGAAACATTTATTCAGCATAAAAGGTGCATCGACTACAAACGGCCTGCTAAGAAATGTTTGGAGTGCATAGCTCAGGAAAAAGGGGAAAGCAAAGTATCCGTTGAAAAGTGCCGGTTCTATGGATTTCGAAAGCTAAAAATCACACCAAAAAATACTGTTTCGCAAGGCTTCTCTGATCCTGTTGCAGACCCTACGGATGTAAGTTTTAATTGAAATATTGATGTTGGATGTAGGCGGTGTGTATTTATTATTATTAAAATATATATATTATGTAGTGTGCCACATACAGAGAACGGAACCTTTCGCATATACAAAATATATTATGTATTTAGAATGGAAATAAAAGCATAATATTTTGTTAAATAGAAGTTTTATGAGCTTTCTTGTGCTATTAAATTGAATTTTCAATTGGCTTCTGTAATAGCACAAGAAAGCTCATACAATTTCCATTTATATTATATGTTATTATAATCAAATTGTGTATTACTTTTTAATTTACTCTTTAATTTTTAGTTCTATTTAAGCTTAGGCTAGTATCTTTCCTTACTTCTGTAAGTTTGGACCCGGGCAAACATGATAACTTATTACCCGTGGGTGGGTCTGTTGAAGAACAAATAAATAAATAAATAAATATCATTATCTGTGCTGAAGCATTCAAATGTATTAACATATTTTGTTAATTTATTTCTAGGATGACCGAACCCTGTGGGTACCTGAGGAAAAGCAGGTTACTCTAACTGATGTTGAAACTTCAAAATTTATTGTAACTTTTGTTGGAGATCAATTTTGCGAATTGGTGGATGAGGAAAGTAAGACTAAGTCTCTAAAAGATAAAGAAGATGGAGAAGTTATAGCTTGGAAGCGTGTTGTCCGATGTGTCAGGGAGATGTGTGACGTCTGTTGCACTACTTTATTCAATTTTCAATGGACATGCGGCAGATGTGGATTTGTTGCCTGCAGAGACTGTCACTATGCTCGAAAAATAGGCAAAGCAAAGGTACCAATATGAGTCACTTTAAATTATCGCAGATATGATGATATCTAAAATTATTACTGACTATCTTTATTAAGGTACGCATAAATTCAATATTCTATTGATTTAATTTGTATTTTAATTTATAGACATGCGACTACAGAGATCCTATTGTTGTAGATGAATACTTATGGTCGTTATGCATTAATAACAGAATGCTTCCGCACAATTTGGATGAGTTGATACTTACACAAGTTATTGTAGGAGATGACCTAAACGACCTGCATAAGCTCTTTCATGAGGTTACACACGAGTGGAAGATTCCTCAAACTGTTGGATGTGAAGAATCTTTGAAGTATCCATCGGAGATGGTTCCTGAAAATGAACCTGCGACAAAGACCATGGTACTTTTTAAATATAATATAATAAATAAAATAGTCCTGTAGGTGCCACTGCACTGTATGGAAGGTTCTAATAATTAATAATACCCTTCCTTGTATTTTTAGTTGGCTCCTACAATGTCCGAGTCAGAGGAATCGTCGGAGGACGAAGCTTGTGATCCAGACCTAGTGGCTTTATTTGCCAGTTCTACAAAAGAATCTGCTAATACGGCTAAGCAACCTACACCAATTGCCACGGCGAAACCGGAGGTCAGACCTCCTTTAAATAAGGAAAAACGTTATTTGGCAAACAGACCGTTGTCTCTATCCAAAACTCTCACTGAAACAAAAGTATTATACCCTAATGTTCCACACTCATGGCTGTGCAATGGAAAATTACTTCGTTTATTGGATCCATGTTGCCCTGATAATCTAACATTATTTCAAGAAGTGTGGAAATGTGGCCAACCGGTACTCGTGTCAAAGGTTGACACTAAATTAAGTAAAGACTTGTGGACCCCTCAAGCATTCTCCAATGATTTTGGGAGAATGAAAGGTATCTTCGTAAATTGTATGACCGGCAAGCTTGTCATGAATCAAATAATGAAGGTTTTTTGGGATGGATTCGAAATTGTGCCCAACCGACTTGAAGATGATCAGGGGAAAACAATGTTGTTGAAACTTAAAGACTGGCCCGAAAAAGCGGATTTTAAAGATGTGTTACCAACCAGGTTTGATGATATAATGGCTGCCCTGCCTTTGCAAGATTATACCTCTCGGGAAGGACGCTATAATTTGACTGCCCTTCTTCCGCTAAAGTTCATTAAACCTGATTTGGGACCTAAAATGTATGTTGCCTACGGAAGCGGTCTTCATCTTGACAAGGGCACTACCAATTTGCATTTGGACATTTCCGATGCTGTGAATGTAATGGTCTACGTTGGTGAGCCGAAGGATACTCCCGAAAATACCGAGAGTCACCGACAAGGTGAGTAAATTAGTTGGGATAACATTGCATTGGGATACACGAAATGAAATGAATATAAAAATCGTAATATGTTCCAAGTTGCAATAGGAACATTTTGAAAGATACGTAATTTGGCTTTTGTAATTTTCAGCTGTCATAGATGCCATAAAGGACTCGGATTGTGACAACAACACAATTCGACGCGTAATTGAAGGGACAGATACTCCCGGAGCTTTGTGGCACATATATGAGGCACGGGATGCAGACAAAATTCGTAATTTTCTTAATGAGGTACTGAATATTACCAATCACAATTTGTTAAATACTTTAAAACTATGTTCATATGTAATATTAATTTTTGTTTGATTTCTGTCATGTATTAAAACATTTCTCTTTTCTCCAGAACAAAGTAAAGCAAGGCATTCGTCCTAATGATCGCCATGACCCGATTCACGATCAAAGTTGCTATTTAGACAAGGAGTTAAGGAAGGATCTCATGACGAAATACAATATTAGTGGATATCCAATTATTCAATGTGCTGGAGATGCCATATTCATACCTGCGGGAGCACCCCATCAAGCAAGTCTTTTCAAAAAATAAGATTTATTATTTATTATCGTATTATTGCTACTATTTTCTAGTATGCAAGTTTATGTAAATATATTATTGTAAAGTACTAATATATCAATATTGTGCATTTACTATTTGTAATAATATAATGAAATGTAAACTGTGTAGTATTGTTTATGTATATTTAATTGATCAATTATTCTTTTAGGTTCGGAATTTACAAAATTGCATCAAAGTTGCAGAAGATTTTGTATCTCCAGAAAATGTTCACCACTGTTTCCAGTTGACTGAAGAATTTCGTCGTTTAACTGAACAGCATTCTAATCACGAAGATAAACTTCAAATTAAAAATATTGTTTACCACTCCATAAAAGATGCAGTTTCCATTCTCCGATCTGCAAAGACTGAGACTAATGTAATTACCGAAGAGGAAAAGAATAAAAGGAAAGAACAAATTAAAATAGAAAGCGCCGCGACTAAAGTTGAAACCAGCGAAGAGAAAATTGAAATCGAAGTCTCAAATGGGGTGAAAGAGGATCACGAAAAAGTAGGTGGAGACGAAATGGAGGTTGACAATAAAATTGGCGAAACCGGCGTGAAGGTTGAAGATAAAGCTGGTGAAATCGGAGTGAAGGTGGAAGATAAAGTAGGCGAAAACGGATTGAAGGTTGAAGATAAAGCAGGTGAAAACGGAGTGAAGGTTGAAGATAAGGTGGGTGAAGTTAATGTGAAAGTTGAAAACGAGAAGAAGATTGAAAACGTAGTTAGGCCAGATGTTATACAGTTTGGGCCTATCCCTAGTTTAAAAATTGAAAATGGCACAAAGAAAGAGAATGGAGAGAAAAAAGAAAATGAAGAGAAAAAAGAAAACGAAGAGAAAAAATCTGAGAATGGGGAGAGACAGTTTGTAAGTAAAATTAAGGAGGCAGAAACTACCAGGAAAGAGGAAGTCGATGTAATAACATTAGATTCAGATTAAGAATGACAAAGCATGCATTTACTTTAACTTCTTGTTGTTAGAACACTGCCATTAATTGTTAATTCCCTTGTGTAGTAGGGGAACATTTTCGAATTGATTTATTACTATTACTGGAGAGTGAAAAACTTGTAAACATTTAACAGTGTTCCATTTATTATTTGGTATGCAATTTTGAATAGAATATATTATATTACATGACACTTGAAATGTATAACAATACTTAATTAGCAGATAACTACTTATAACTTTGAATAAATAGTGTTTACCTATCAATAGGTACTTAATTCTAGATCACGTAAATGTGTTTGTGTACTAAAAAACATTTCTTTTTCCCAGAAAGAATCCCATCCAAACAAATCATATTTAGTCAAAATAATCTGATCCAAGCTGCACGACTCTCCTTTCCAACAGTCGTTAACAACTTCCATAGTAAAATGGTGTGTACCATTAGGGATTATATCAGTTAAGTTAGACAATTCCAATTCATCAATAATATCAGAATTAGTGCAGTTATTGAAATCATAATTGAAGCCTGAAAGACAAAGCCATTGCAGCCTCTGGTCCCTTTTTAATAATTTAGTCAGAAAGCTGAGACTTGGTTGGAATAGATAGCCTTCTCCTCCAATAAAGAGATTTTTACAAGAAAAGATTTCATGGAAGTTTTTCGTAATATTTTGGGATATAGTGCAAAAATCAAAAGCGATAGTGTCCATGGAAAGGGAAATATTTTGACTGTGTGTAAGATTCACAAAACCGAGGGATAAATTATTTAAACCTGGGGGTAAATGTCCGGTATCAATTGTTGGGTAGCTTTTCGCAATAATTTTTAAGGTTTTTAGGTTTTTAGAGCTAAGAACAACTACTGCTATGTTTTCTGTGTCAACATTATGTAAAATGAGTTCAGTCAAACTTTCGCTGATATTGTAGTACTGTTTCGGGTAATTTTTGAGATGTAGTTTAACTCTAGACAAAGCTAGCTTTTCTAATCCATGATGTGCATCTTTCAGGATAGAGTGTACATCCACCATAGACGCTGTTAAAGATTTCCTCCTTGGAAAAGATGCAAGTAGGACTTTTCCATTGTCAGCCACAATGATGTCACAGTTTTGCTGCCATATATTGCCTCCATTTAGCTCCCAATTGTTCTCCTTCATAATACTTTTGGTTGTGTCGAAGAAAACGAGGAAGCGAACAGATTCTGTTGCATCATAATTGTAGTAATTAATTCTTCCTCCGACCAAGTTCACGTGGAACTCCTTAAGGGACTCTAAACTGATTTTCCTGGGTGGAAATATCCCAGTTATCTTAACTTTGTTCAGTGTCAACTTTTGCACATTTGAGCATTTCTCCAAGCTTTTGGGAAATGTGAATGCATCGACTTCAACCCAACAGAGATCGATTTCGGTTATGAGTTTACTTATGGATTGGATATCTGGAGGCAATGCCCTGAATATTTTTAACTCGCCCTCTTCTCCAATTAGTTGAAATATATTCCCCTGGGTAGGCTTTTCCTCGCTAACATCGCTAGTAGTTATGACCTTCTTGGTTAATTCCTCATTTCCAGTATCTGTCCATATTTCTAACAGCGCACGACAAGCGTCTTCCCCTTTATCGGCCAAATTTTGGTATAGATCGTATGATTTTGTGTAGGAATCTGGTAGCAACATCTATGGTGCACAATTACAATATTTAGAGAATGCTCCTTCAGAAGAATTCAAGGTTATAATAATTTTTTACATAATGTGCACATGAATATTCGTAAAAGTCAAATATTCATACAAAGTATGAACTTACAATAGATCTCGTCTCTCGTGTTGTTAATATTCCTTTTTCGGCGAGAGTTCTCATGATGTGATACAAGCTTCTTGTATTATGTGACAGAAAATGCACATTTTCAATTACTTTATCCGCGTATGAGCCCTTCATCTTCAGTGGCCTTATTTTTTGGTCTACCCACTTGGGACTTTTCTTATCCAGAAGCTACTAATTCCAAAATTGCGATAATCTGACAAAACACTCCCAATTTCATGAACTATATAATATGAAATGTGTACAAGACTTTCAATGTATTTGGCCACTGTGTTGTATCTGTATAAAATTATTATTGTAATTTTGTGCAAACTTTTCTTTTATGCACTCTGCTTCCTAAACAACGATGCGATGGTGTTTGGTGCTTATTAAATCCAACATGAAACATCACATAAATATTTATTGCCTGACAATTCCAAGCGATCACTCCATAATACCTTTATCTATATACCCATGAAAAAACTGCCGTATCAATGTATCAATTCATTGAAGTCATAAATACGTTTTAATGCAAATCGTCTCTTTCCTTCGTTCCTCGGTGAATATTTTGTATACACTCTCGTATAATCATTGTTTCATTTCATGCTGGAGATAACAGTTAAATCTGCGTTCCCAATAGCCAAATCAAGGACTTTTGCTCTGGCGATGGTGACTGACATGAAGAAACGTTGTAGATTATTCGACACTATACTGTAAAGTAGGATATATTATACTGTCTATTTTATATCAGTATTCTACCCTTATAAGAAGAGCTTTTCCTTTTAATTGCAAGTATCAGTGGGTAAAAGGTATAAGTACTTTATATAGGTAATAGGAATGAAGTTATACGCAAAAATGAAATTGTATTGAATTCTTATCTGCCAGGATATAGATACTTAACTAATTCAGAATTATGATGAGGTTTTAGATATGATTTGTCGTATAGCCCCATGTAAAGCGTCCAATACAAACTGCAATGTACCTTCCTCTATGTAATGTAAATATTAATACATACATACACAAGCTATATAGCAAATGTTGGACAGAAATGGATAATCATTTAGAGACTGAATTTTCTATCTGAGTATATCGTTAATAAATAATAGCCTATTCCCAAATAATCATCCCGGGTATTTCGTTGTCTGATCTGAGTCTACAGAAGTCATTTGAGTATGGATAGCTAATAAATGCTTATTATTGACAAAATTACTTGTACCTACATACTATGCCACGTCCTTAAATCGTATGAACATGCACATGTGAGCTATTGAGCTATGTAAGCTTACATTAATATTTCAATTTTGCTTTAGTTACTTTAATGGAGAAAATATATTGTTCAATTCAAAAACAATGAAGATGTCTACATAGGTGTCAAGTGCGAGTCTTCCCAAGTATCCCAAGGTGTTGAAGTGTCAATGTCAATTGAGAACCAAAATATCCATACCTATGTTAATTGCAAGTCTAAACTACTAGACTACCGATTCCGTTGTTTCAAATCAGGGCCTAGATTTCTAAAAGTCAAATCTGAACCTACAGATATATTTTCCTGTGTTATGTACGAGCCTGGGGCCCATGTTCCTCTTGGCCCTGCATGGTACACTTGAATTTGAATATGGCAGAAACTACGAATACAAATAATAAAAAATGGTCTTTGAAAAGTAGTAGGTATAAAAATCATTTAATATAATTACTTATATTCAGTTTTGTTTCATTTTCTTGTTACAAAAAACTGTGAAAATTAATTCAATGGGTTACTTAACTATCAGTACGTAAATTCCAATTAAAATCTCTTGAGAAGCCTCAACCACTATGCATCAAAATGTTGGATGTATAATGGCTACTGTCGTAGTACGTAAAATAAATAAACGTTTTAAAATACACAGTCGGAAAAGTTGTATAGGTACAATATATAGGTACTGCATACCATGTTTACACAATAATAATAATTCGTTGCATCAATTTGGATTCTGATTTCTGAGTCGATGAATTATAAAACAGGAGATTCTTCTTGTGGGAGAGATATAAAAACTTTTTGAATCATTCTCGTCGCGATTTCTACAATGAAATGTAAAAAGAATTTTGTCAAAAACGCAATTTACATGTGGCATGGTACAGTTGTTGCATAGGGATGTATAAGCATTATGTACATAGTACTTACCCATTGCTTTATTGAATTTCTTTGGCTTAGATTTTGGATAGATGCATACAAAATAAATTGGGATAGCACTGAGCGATATCCCACATGCTATTAAGACTTCCCAAGGCTTAACGTACACGGGAAGAACACATAGAAACAGAAGTACAATCAAGAAAAATATGGGAGTCACCATTGACACCTAGAATTAGTGGAAGAAAAATTATATACTTATTAAAAGCTATACTTCAGTTAAATAATTCATTCACATTTTGAATTAGTAATAATTGCATGAGCTTACTTTAACAGGACGAGGAACATCAGGCTCTTTCCATCTCAAATATAACATTGCACAAATCGTTGCAAAACTAACTACACTGTGTACGAATGTAGATAGGTTAATTAAAGCGTAGATGTCCGAGGTGCACAAATAGAATACTGATAGTATCCCCTATAAAAATAAAATGTAGTTTATGTACTAAAACTGTTTGCAATATTTGGTACCTGGCCTTATCTACACTAAGTAGCAATATACACATATAAATACATCTCTTCCAATGCTCTGCTAAAATGTATCTGTTTTTCTCCAAATAACTACATTTAAAATTGTTGTGTAGATATTTGAATTTCAATACTCGTACAAGAAAAATAAAATTACCAAAAACACAAGCGAAGGAGTTGGAGTCAATCGCGATGTCTTAATAAGAGACAGCATACTGGGAAAATGACCGTTCCGTGCTCCGACAAACATCATTCTTATAAAGAAGAAGAAATATTATGAATCTGATAAATTCATTTATTGTTTTTATAACACAATTATAATTAGTACTTACCTGGAAGATGTCATTATGTGAACACTAAGGCCTCCAAAGGCAGACATAGCTACACAAACCGGCATCGTCCATGCCATCACCCCTAAAAGCTTTCCCCCGAAACTCTGTAAAAAAGTGCATTCGAATTTTAGATTCTTCTTCTATCCCAAATACTACTATGTACCTAATAATGCATGTATTTAAAAATATATCGTGTTATTTCTTACCACAGCCACTGCATTAGACTCCACTAGTTCAGTGGGCGATAATACAGAAAAATACGCCACATTCGTCAGTACGTATATAACTATCACCTAATTCAAAATAAATTTTTGCACATCATCACATAAGGGTCAATTATGGATAATACTATTGTAGTCAAATAAATCCAAAAAAAATGTAAACTTACCACAGGCATGGAAATATAAATTGCTCTTGGTAGGTTCCTGCAAATATTAATTTATGATTTTATAATTTGAAATTATGCATAATATTGTGTAGATAATTGGTGGAATTCTTATGGCTAATAAAAGAGCTTGATTACTTGCTGGGACTTTTGAGTTCCTCTGTCATGAAATTTAAAGTATTCCAACCATTGTATGTGAACATCCCAGAGTAGAATCCAGTGGCTATACTCCCTGGGTCTAAAATCGACCCTTTCCAAGGATCCATATAATTTTCCGTATGACCTATTTAGTTTAGAAAGGGCTAAAGTACTGTACATATACATGGAATAATATGCCCATCGAATAGATATGGAACAATTGTGTAGCAGGAACCCCTTAAATTATGTACCTGTAGAAATTGCAGTTATTCCCGTTATTATAATGAGAATAAGGGCGGAAACTTTTCCAAACATGAACACATTCTGTAGTTGAGTTGTTTTCCTCACGTCATAGCAGTTAAGGAATGTCAAAAAGAAAATGGCACACACCGCTAATAACTGAAGGGCTAGTTTGGGCAACACACATCCCATTGCAAAAAAGGGTTGTGTTACATATTGTGCAAATGTTAGAGCTAATATAGCATTAGTTGTTGGCCTGTAATGTAAATCAATTTAAGTACTTATAGCTGTTTTTATATAAAAAGTACATGTAAGTATTTAGCATCGGTTTTCTTCATGTTTAATGTGATACAATATCTCTCTGTATCGGTACATCTACAGAATCTACATCATAAAGTTGAATATTTTCTTACAAGAATATAATGTTAGCTGCCCAAAGATAGATAAATGCTGGAATCGGTCCAAATGCTCTGTGCAGATAGTAGTATTCACCTCCGCTGCTTGGGAACGTTGTTCCTAATTCAGCATAACAAAGGGCACCGGCAGTGGAAATTATTCCACAAGCCACCCATACTGTTAGTGAAATACCCACCGATCCTACTAATTTTACTACTCCTTTAGGTGCCACAAAAATTCCTAAAAATAATAAATAATTCAGCTACTATAGTACATTATACATATTATTTGAACTGCAACATTAGGAAATATGTATTTCACTTTAAATATTGTCGATACACTTGAATTTATATTAATTACTATATTAACTTACCAGATCCTATTATAGAACCAATAGTTATAGCAGTTCCTTCCAAGAGTCCAACTTCTCTTCGTAATTGGACAACCTCTTGGGAGCCATTATCACTCTTTTTGCTACAATTACCATTGCTATTACTAATTCCATTGGCTTTCTTGGCCATAGTAAAATTTATAGATTTTACTGTCCTAGTAGCTTAAATTACACTCAAAAACTGGTTTAAAATTTTTTTAAAACACGAGTATGCAATGCTAAACTAAACTGCATGCATTTGTAATGTGTATCTCAGCAACTCAATGGAAAATGACTTATGAATTCAACTGCGATGTATGCATTTACAAATGCCTAGAATCATAATAATAATGAAGTAACTACAATGATTTGTCAAATCAAAAGGACAAAATAAACTTCTCTGAAAAATCTGGAAACCAGATGTGATACGTCAATTGATGAGAATGAACCTTGAATCCTTTAACAAGGAAAATGCAACTAAATTTCACAATTCATGTTCACGGTATATGACAATAAAGCAACTAAATATCAATGCGGAATTCACAATCGGGCTACTAATTTCAATACGTTGAAGTATATTATTGGACTATTCATTTAGGGTTATAAAGGTACCTACATAAATATTTAATATGATAAAAGTATGCATGAATGGGAAAATACACTGCACTGGAATGGAATTTTCCGTCTAGGTAATTTAAATCTCAAGTACCAAGTAACGCTACTAATAAGTATTAGCCGGACAGTATAGAAGAGGTAGGCAGTAGGCACTGACTTTTCTTGCTCAGGTATAATTTGTGCTAACTAAGGCAATGAACATGATATAATTGATATTATTGTAATTGTAAGTGTTCATTAGTGCAATCTTTATGCTTACTTAATTCTTCTGGGAAATCATTTACTACACTTTAGAATTTACTTGTGTGTATACATACATATAATACTAATTTATACCAGGTAAGATAGTTTGGAAATACACGGACGGACATAATGATTAAATTAGTATCTAACCAGGGATCTTTCTTTACTGCTTACAATAAGTATAGTAGCTTATTACCACGTCATTATTTAGATGACTCAAGAAATATGTTTGGAAACCCCCAGATTACTGTAGAATGCAATGTACAAATGTTGGTCTTAAATATGTACCTAAATACATACACCTATAAATTATAAATAAATATGCGTAATACACTACATTGTTTCATTAGTGTCATAGTTCATACTTATGTGTAATGTTTATGCAGGCTAAGAATGAGGAATAAACTATTCTATAAATATCACACGCTCAGCATAATATATAGACATCTTATTATGCTTTTGACAATTATTATCTAAAAAAGCAAAGTTGGATATAAAATGAGTATTCCCAATACGTCAATTAAATAAGAAGGGCCTGGAGACCCTTCTCTGGATTTTCCATTGATACTTACTGCATCGAAAAGGCAACAAAGTTTATCCGATAAAAGAGTACTCATATATAGTACGGTACGGTTGGAACCAAGTTCATAAAAATAGCATTTCTCTTGGATTTTGTTTACATTGCCTTGTTTGAAACATTTTCAAAACCATTCTTATGAAAAGCACACCATTCTTGATTTTATAATTTATTGTATAGAGTAGCGTAACCTAAGGATGTAGGTGAGACAAGGTAAGTAATATAATTGTACTGAGACAGATACAGAATTTATGGCCTATTTAAGGAAAGTATTCATTTGCATATTTAGGATACAAACAGCTCTTTGGTCAAAATTGCGTACAATACAAGCACATACTAATATACCTTAGTGTTCCATTATGTATTGTCAAAGTTGAGTCGTGCTCTAATAACTTACGATTAGATTAAATGTTATGTACTAAAATACTAATTACTGTGTAACTTAACGAGAGTTAACAGTTGTTATCCAGTTCGAATATGATTAAGTAATATGTTAATTATCGCGTAATTACTCATCGTATCTTGTTCCCTATAATTTATGTACTTGTACCTAATCAAATAACTGAATTATTGTACAATATACAAATACGGGTGATGGCTATAGCCCCCATCTTAAAATTAAGGTAGCCGAGTAAGCTAAGTCGGCTACCTTAATTTTTATCCACATTTTTGACATGTAAGTTCGCAAAATGTTTGAAGACGCAATTAGAAATAGTAATGAGAAGAGTTGATGGGAACACTATCATGTAGCTCATTAAGGTAAAAATTGATAATGCACTTCCGTGTCACTGTTGCATATAAAAAGGAAAGGTAAAAAAAATTCGACATCCATATAAAAATTTTCATTTCAAGTGTATAACTCTTCTCTTGCACAGTATTACAATTACAGTGTAAGCGAAGATGAGATTTCTAACATTACCAAATGTTTTAGTGTTTGCTCTAATTTTCGTAGTAAATTATATCTCATGCGAGGATGACTATAGTTATTCTATAAGCTATCGCCGTCCACCTCCAGGAACAGGACCAGGTGGAGGAGAATATAATCGACCGCCTCCAGGATCAGGGGGAGGAGGATATGAGAGACCACCTCCGGGAACAGGAGGAGGACATGAGCGTCCACCTCCAGGATCAGGCGGAGGATACGAGAGACCCCCTCCAGGATCAGGCGGAGGATACGAGAGACCCCCTCCAGGAACAGGAGGAGGACATGAGCGTCCACCTCCAGGATCTGGCGGAGGTTACGAGAGACCCCCTCCAGGGACAGGAGGAGGACATGAGCGTCCCCCTCCAGGATCAGGCGGAGGATACGAGAGACCACCTCCAGGAGGAGGAGGTCATCAGCGTCCACCTCCAGGGTCTGGAGGAGGGCACAACGAAAGACCAACTTATTGCCACGACCAAAAGAGCTGGTGTTCCAGTTTGTCATCAAGAGATTGTCGGAATTCAGAATACTGGAGTGCGTGTGCCAAGTCTTGTGGCACGTGTGAGTGTCGTGATCAAATCCCTAATTGCGATGACTACAATCAACGAGACTGCGAAACCAGTAATCGTATCAGATATTCATGCAGAAGATATTGCAGTCTCTGTAACAGATGATCTTCCTTTAAATAATGTAAATTGGTCCGAGTCCAACTTATCTGTACAGCAAAACAAAGTTAGCTTATATCCCTGTTAGATAAAAATGGTCATTAGAGTTTAGATAAAATATTGTAATCTCGGGCTATTTAACTAACACATTTTGAGTTGTACATGTAATGAGACAACCATCTATTGAATCTTCTTGTATACTCACTCGCTAAAATAAATTCTACATGCACAAATGAATAAAACTAATTGCTTAAATTAGTTATTTACGTCTCATACATAAAAGCATTGCATAACATATATTATGGTCTTTCGTCTACGTATGTTTTTTTACTTTACAGAACAACAGAACACTTTCCAGTGCATTAAGGTTCACACAAGCTCACAAGCTATAAGTACAACGTACAGTGATGAAGTCTAGTCTGTTCTGTAATTAGTGTACTTACATGCCAGTCTTCTTACTCTTCTTCATAGTTCATCCACTAGTCATAGTAAAAATCGTATATCGTAACCTTTCTCTGCTCAATTCATATGTAATTAGTGTGTCATTGAGTCATTGTCATTAGGCAAAGAAATAACATTCTCAGGTGCAAATCCCAGTTTACTATAAGCTGCTATATGTGATGACTTTAGGAATGACCCTCCGCAGTCATTTAAGCTTCTTTAAATAAGCTAATTCTCCCTAACTATATTTCCCTAATTAGGACGGACACAAAATCAAAACATTAATCATTTTTTTATGTTTTTTAAGTTTATTGTTATATTTTTCTCTTCCAATCGTAATTTACGTGTTCATTGTTCATTTTCATACAAATACCCAACATTATTACACATCTCCGTTAACTAATAAAGTGTCCACTCCTTCCACTTCATAAATACAGTAAATGTGAGACAGGACATACAGGCAGCATACAGTAAACACACCATAATATTATGTATTTCTTGGTAGTAGTGTATAATGAATCAAATGGTTAAGAATTTGTGACTTAATCTGACTTACATTTAATAATTAAATAATTTGGAACCGAGAAAAAAACAAGTATGTATTCTCCTATTACTGAATGGTTATTTATGTATCTAAGCAAAGCAAGGACTGCTTAATGATTATGGTCATAATGTCTTGAATAAGAAAGTTATGCCTACAACAACATAACTATTATCAAGAAGGTTTACTAACACGTGGAAGGTGTGACTCCATTTAGTCTTTAATATGCCACTAAAAATACTCGCTTTAAATTAAGGCTTATAGTCTCTACTGATATATATATTTATGTAATTGTCATTGCCATTATCCTTCAGCGTAATCAGCTATTGGAAGGTAAAGAAAGGTACCTGCCTGTCTATAACCTTTTCTTGTAGAATTTTTGTTTTAAAATACGAGACAAAATAGTTTTATATAGTCTGCATTCGTATAGGTATATTTTGTACCATAATGAGACGCAAGTCTGGTATTGGTATGCAATTCAGCCCTGTTCGCAGATTATTATACATGCATCTTGAATATTTTATTTGTCCCAATCTCTAACTCTCTCCTCAACTGGAATTGTCATCGGCAGACGATAGGAATCGCAGTTTACACCGCTTACAATAACTTGAGGTAATATTTACGCATTTACATACAATATTTGCCTTTCTATAGAATAATAAATGTAGTACAAAACAAAAAAGTCTTGAAAAATAATCAAAAAAGTCATACAGTTTATTTTTCCTTTGCAAACTTTTTTTGGTATCTCCGTCCCTATAGCATAGTATACACTATATGACTATATACACAGGCTTATTATGGAATGTACAATTAATATTATTATTAAACCTGTACTTGTCCTACTTAGGAGGTTAGCTTATGTGTGTGTAAAACTGTATCTCATTTAATTCGATAGGTAGCTTCTTTTGTTTAAACACTTGTTATCTTGTTTTTCATTGTTTGGTTACCTTACAATCGAGCTTTGAATGCAATATCACACGTGTATATAAAAGTATAAACGTTGACAGTAAGAGACATTTAAAAGTACAGACAGGCGGTCGTGGAATTATCATAACAATGCATATTTGTGTGCGATATGGAATGATAATTTCCAAAAGTAAGTATTTTAAAGTGAATTTATTTATTTCTGTTTTATGTTTCCTTCCCACGTGCATACATACTGCTAGTATGTAAGTCAACACACAAAAAGTGGCCAAATTTTGTAAAGGCACACAATTTAGCAATACAAACAATTTTTTATTGTAATCCAGTGCATTCAGAACTCATCACTTACTTACAAGGCACATTAAGCAAATAATTTTGCTATCTGTAAATACAGACGTGCTGACGTGCCCATTCTAATTTGAAAAATATTGTTGTTTCGCAGTAATAAATAGTTAGACATCTATAGAATGGACAATCAAAACAACTCCGAGACTCCGCAAACCTCCGTCAACTCCCCTTTGGCTGGGAAATCAGGAGTTACTTATGGAGCAACAGAAGAGCAAATTCAAACAGCAGTACATCCTTCCACATATCAAAAGGAAGATCATGGAGAAAATATCTTAGAAGAAAAACCTTGCAGTAGAAGTGCAAGTACCAACATTACTAATGACAATGACGAACCAGTTCACAATTCAAGCCATACCGCTTTTAGTTTCAAAAATATGCTTACGGATTTTCAACTAAATTCATACGTTGTCACCACATTCCTGATATTAGTAATTCCCCTGATGACATGGTCAATTGCTTATCTACTTGTAGGATCTCAAGATTTGCCCGGGGGCTCCGTATTTGTCTTAATAATATTAGAATTTGGGGGAAGAATTTTAGGTACGAAATTTTGCGTTCATAATTCAATTTGATTTTTATATAGGTCGGTACATGATATGTTATGGCACATATTTTTCACACAGGTTACGCTGTAACGTTTGTTAAACTTCCGCCAATGGTTGGTATGTTGGGTTTAGGAATTGCTATCCGGAATATACCGTATTTGGACTTTGGAAAATACATGAATCCTGATATTTCTACTCCAATTAGGTAAGTGTATACAGTTTACGCTTGCATACGTATATATACATACATATTAAGTATAATGTATAAAATACTACAAATTAATTAGGTACCTATTTATGCATATTATTATGGTATTATGTTATAAATGTTTACAAATCTTGTATAAAATGCAGGGCAATCGGTATAAATATAATTTTGCATCTTACGTATGTAAAGATAATTATATTTTAGACAAACTGCACTATACTACACATTATGAGAATGATTTAGTGTCCAAATCTGATTTCCATTCATAATGCATACTCAGTATAGTGCAAATTCAATATGCAATTAATCTTGTGCAGAAAAATGTAATTGCGAAATTATTCAGAGTTCAGGTGTACTATAAAGAAGATTAAAAGGTAATTTATATTTTGTATTCATTTTGATAGACAAATAGCCCTAGCCATAATTCTAATTAGAGCTGGACTTGGACTGGATTTGCAAGTTTTATTAAGGTTGAAAGCCCTTGTGTTCAGATTGGCACTCTTTCCAACTCTTTTGGAAGCTGCGACTGTCGGTATCCTTGCACACTTTTTAATTGGCTTTCCGTGGTCCTGGAGTTTTCTTGTTGGGTAAGTAAGTACGGGTAATAAATCTAGGATAATTTCATTATCATCCAAGAGTTAGAATAAATTGCTATACACTATGTTATAAAAGAATTGTGTATGCACATAATAATGAATTGACTTTTTGAATCTAGTATATTTATGTAATTTATGACATGGATATTTTTTATTGCCTCCTGTTGATACTACTAATTAAAGACTAATTAATTTTTACAGATTCGTAATTGCTGCTGTGTCCCCCGCTGTGGTTGTTCCTAGACTTTTGCACTTGAAGGAGCAAGGCTATGGCGTTGCAAAGGGAGTCCCAACGATAGTATTGGCCTCTGCTAGTCTAGATAATGTGGCTGCCATTTGTTTCTTCGGGATAACATTGGGCTTTGTGTTTTCTGAGAAAGCACTTTGGGAAAGAATTCTTCACGGACCTACCGAAATTGTATTGGGACTCGGTGTAGGATTGATTTGGGGGACTTTCTGTGGATTTATTTTTCAGAAATCAGAAGAAAAGGTTTATTTATTTCTATACAGTACATGCTATTATTTAGATAAGAACATGAAAATACTAAAAGTGGAGATATTTGCGTTTCACCACTGTATTGCATCTCTATGCATCTTTGCAGATTCAAAGGAATGAGACACTTCAGAAAACAGTTTTGATTTTGGGAGGTGGTATTATTTCCGTTATCGGATGCAGTCATTTGGGATACTCAGGAGCTGGAGCTTTGGGGTGTTTACTGTTGGCATTTGTTTCTTCGTGTTTGTGGAGAAGTAGAGGAATTTGGAGAAATGTAAGATGAACTGAACTTAATACTGTTCCCATTCATGCACGCACATATGCAAATTAAGGAGATTTTATAGGAAAATTGTTCACGTGTACATCTGAAGCCCTATTATTATTTCTATTATTGTATTTTGGTAGGATGACGCAATGCCTTGGATATTCACTCTTTTATGGCTAGTATTCGAACCCCTTCTGTTTGGAGTTATTGGATGCCAAATTGATCTGACAACTTTGGATAAGAATACGCTACTACTTGGATTAGCATGTCTGAGCATCGGTGCTGTGGTAAAAATTTCTCTCACATTTTGATACCTTTTCAACTTCATCAGTATTTTTTACCTTACACTTGCCTACTTTTACTTTTTGGAGTGCATCCTTCAAAGTGTGCACAGTTCACTTATTAGAACACTGAAACAAAAAATAAAAATAAGCAAAAATTTTGCAAAAATAATAACGCATAAGTTGATGTTGCCATTTAGATCCGATTTGCTACCACGTACGCTATGGTATCTGGAACAGAACTGAATTTTAAAGAGAAAGTTTTTGTGGCAATTTGCTGGAGCCCTAAAGCAACTGTACAGGTAAGCCTAGATTGATACATATTGTATCGATTATATCTCATGCGCTTGCTGCAAATTATGTTAATTAGGTAGTATATATTATTAATGGATTTGATTTAGGCTGCCATAGGGCCAATAGCCTTGGATATGGCCAGGAGCCGAAGTAATGCAGCAGAAATAGATTTGGGACAACAAGTTTTAACATTAGCTGTATTGGTAATCTTGCTCACTGCACCATTAGGAGAAATGGGAGTAATCTTATCAGGTCCCAAATTATTGGAGCAAGAGAAAAAAGATGAACAAAATACAGAAGGGGTATAAAATAAAGGATTACTGACATACTAAACATACTACACTATAGTATTTATTATCGTATTTATGTATTACATCGGGTTGCTTGTAAGGTATTGACTAAATCCGATTAATGTATCAGTCGACTCCAGCAAAATACGTTGCTTTGTTATTGCTTGCCTGTATTATATCTCATTACCTAACTTTTCTGTGTTTCTCAGTTGCAGTGTATTAAATTGTCAACTAAAATCGTTTGTTTTGTATCTAAAGCAGTAAAATATGTCATAAGGCAAAGTGACGTCAGATTGTATTAACTTTTTTCTATTGTATTATATATTACACAACAAAAATATTTTCCATGCATGCATGTATTTATTTATTGCGTGTTTTATTTTAGTTTGGAAATATTATTTATAGGTATATTTACCTATAATGTATGCTCATAATCATAATCAAAACTATTACAAGGACAGGCTTTACCTACACAACTTCTACACCTATATACTTTATTCATTCTGAAACAAAAAATTGGAAATATCAATATCTATGCATAGTGTTTATTAAAGTATTTGTTTCATTTTATGGAAATGTACAGGATTCATGGAGTTTTGCTACACAAAGAGTAATGTTAGTGACTGAACTCTAATGCGGATACTAATAGCACTCTAATATTAATAAGAGCATATAATTAATGGCTAAAGTCTGCCTCTTATTTGCATGCAAAATGACTCAGTATGTATATTCTACAGATACTAAAAATATGAGATTCATGGATATATTTAGGCAGGTAAGCTTTCGTACAATGTAATGTAACTAGTAGTACCTACATAATACTTCGCAAACAACAAATTACCGATGATCTTCTGATATGAAAGTAAATGTTATGTTATTGTTCCTTCAGTTTTTGCATAATAAGGTAAATCGGAATTTTTATGCAAACATTTCAAAGATCCATTTAGCTTAAAAAGTGCTAAGTAAGTAGTATAGTGTTTAGTGAACCTACAACGTTGAGCTAAGCGGACTCGTGATAACCTTTCAGATTAAATTGCATTTTGTAATGCAGGATGTTAATGAATCATTCACATTCACATGAGTATGAGTGTAGTAAGTACAGGGCTAGGTCTATAAAAATAAGTATTTCATTTACACCGCCAGCATAGCAGCAGGGCAGGAAAACCAATGGAAGGCTTCCATCCTGAAATTAATAAGCACCATATGAGTAGTAAATTAGGTACAAAACTTCACTCACAGTACACTGCAGTAAAAAGACAATTTTGCGAATTTATTATTTGCTTAGCGAAAAGTGATTGCTTGTGATAAGTAAAGTGAAATTGCCTGCTTATTATACCATACCATTTACCAATTACCATTGAACTTGGTCAGTGTGTTTGTAGTGTGAATTGCAAAGCAGAGTCAGTCAAAACTCACAATAATAGTGAACTTGTAACTAACTACACATCAGGTAAAAGCTTCTCTCTCTTTTCATATCTTATTTTATTACTAATCTTAAAACAACATCAATAAATAATTTTAATTTGCCTAACTATGGTTGATAGTCATTAGTTTCCGAAAGGTCGTTTTTATAGTATACATTTGACATTAAGCATTAAAAATTGCGTAATTTATTCATTTTGATTTTTTGTGGCTTCTTTCACGATTTGCAGTCTGTAGCAATAGCAGATTTGTCACTATTGTCTACTTTCAACTTTGCAGTGGACATATCTGGAAGCTTCACAACTTTCAATAACTACACAGTTTACGGGTATGAAATACTAATGATTTCTTTTTGTATTTTTCAACGTGAAATGTAGGCGTATGCTGGTATGCCTTAATTATTTGATTAATCGTGAAAGTGAAATCCTTAATATAAATAACTTATTCGTTGCTGGTTGCTCTATTCCGTATTTAGGTCAAAAACTGAAATATTCTGATATCCTAAACAAGTACAAGAAGACAGGAGGTCAGAAGTCAAAAGCTCTCATCAGTTGACACTCCAGCAAATAATCAGCATTTGTTAAAATTGAACATGAACCGAACCACAATCTAACTCAAAATCAAAAGTAGTACATAGAAAACTCCCTACTGCTGCACTTCCGAATTTAGGTGAGATAACATGTACCAATTAATAGTTTTCATATTTAGACTGATTATATGTAAAATTAAATATTATTGTTGTAGTTTTTAGCTCTTGAATTAGAACCAACTGAGTTTTTGCATGAAGTTAGAAGTAGATTTTTTTTGAGTTGAGGTAGGTAATTGAATATAATCATTGATACTTGGCAGTGGCAGTAGGTTAGTTCAGATCTAGATCTAGCTTTCTATGGTTATTATGCAACTTATTCTTATGATGCAAGTACTTTACTTGGTAATAATAGTTAAGTTCTTGTTGGCATATAAATATAATACATAACTGCTATAAAATAAGCCAGATAATTCTACGATCAGCTCTTTTGAAACTAGTTTTTGAGTTTGGCGAGTACTAAATAGTAAAGAAATGGTGATTAGGGATACCTGTTGTAAAAGTTAATTTGAAAACCTACAATACCAGTGTTTTGTGTTGGTATTGTAGGACGGCCCATCCTGCAACATCCATCAACTGTGAATTCGTGGTTACTACTTATGACAGGTGGTTAGGAAAAAGCTAACCACTTATAGTACTTCCTAAGTACTGAAAAAAATCGACCAGCCAGAAAGTAAATTGTTGAATACCATTTAGAATCAAAATGAACACGGTGATTGCTGTTCGGCAATATGTCGATAAAATGATTCAGAACAGTGGACCGGGGATGAAAATTCTTTTGATGGATGCCAAAACTACGGCTGTTGTCTCCACTGTGTACTCCCAGTCGGAAATTATGCAAAAAGAAGTTTATTTATGTGACAGAATCGACAACTTTAAAAATCGAGATTCCTTGCGACATCTGAAATGCATTACATTCCTACGCCCGTGTGACGAAAACGTAAATATGCTCTGTTCTGAATTGAAAACCCCGTTGTACGGCTCTTATTTTCTTCACTGGACAAATGTCATTTCCAAGTCTGATGTCAAAAGGTTGGCTGAAGCAGATGAGCAAGAAGTTGTTCGAGAAATTGCAGAATTTTTTGCGGATTACATTCCTATTAATCCCCATACTTTCATTAGCAACACTCCACATGGACCAGTATTTATGGACGGAGCAGATTTAATGGATGATAAAACAGCCCAAAACATTGCCCTCGCCCTCATTAGTTTTCTTTTGTCGGTCAAGAAGTTTCCTCACATTCGCTTCACTGAATGGTCTCGTCCCTGTGAAAAACTAGCGGACAAGGTGCACAATTTAATGAACAAGGAATCAAATCTCTTCGATTTTTCTCAAAGGACAGGAAAACCCGTGCTGCTAATCGTTGACAGAAGAGATGACTGCGTATCTCCGTTGCTAAATCAATGGACATATCAAGCAATGGTGCATGAGCTCCTGACTATCAAAAATCACAGAGTTTCCTTGGCCGACGCTCCTGGTAAGCCAAAAGTTTCGATATAGGTTACACAATTCAGAAAAAGTATAATTAAACTTGAATTATATTTCACAAATTAATTTGCCTTTTAAATTACAGATATTCCAAAAGATTTTAAAGAAGTAGTACTGTCTCCTGAAAACGACCGTTTTTATGCTGACAATCTTTATGCAGATTTCGGTGCTGTAGGACAATCTCTTCGTCAACTTGTTGAAGAATTCCAATCCAAAGCTAAATCTCACCAAAAAGTCGAATCAATTGAAGACATGAAAGCTTTCATTGAAAGTTACCCTCATTTTAAACAAATGAGTGGCACAGTATCAAAACATGTGGCTGTAATAGGCGAATTGGCTCGTCTTAATGAAAAACACAGTTTGCTTGAAGTATCCGAGTTAGAGCAAGAGATTGCATGTCACAGTAATCATTCCCAAACACTCCAGCGTCTTAATCAACTTGTTTCCAATCCAAAGATTCGTGATTTGGATGCTTTAAGATTAGTCTTACTCTACAGCCTGCGATATGAATTGCATACCAATAAGGGGATAACAACTTTGAAGTCCAAACTTAAAACCAGAGGCATTTCGGAAGATAACATAGCTCTAGTCGATGGCATTTTGAAATTCGGTGGTGTTAAGAAACGAAAGTCAGATTTGTTTGGATCAGATCCAGTTGCGGTTACCAAAAGATTCATTAAAGGTCTTCAGGGTGTAGAAAATATTTACACTCAACACGTACCTTGGCTGAAGTCGATAGTTGAAGATGTCCTTAAAGGAAAATTAAAAGAGACCCAGTTCCCATATTTTAATAATGGTTCTGGACGAGGCCAACCAGGATCCATTGATCCCAATTACAGACCTCCAGAAGTTATTGTTTTCGTACTGGGAGGAATAACATATGAAGAAGCCCTGACGGTTCACAATATAAACAGAATGGAAAGTCGGATCCAAGTTGTTCTGGGTGGAACTGCAGTTCATAATATGAGTTCATTTATCGAGGAAGTTCGGTCTTCAATGTATAAGAAGGGGGATAAAATTGTCTAATCAAGTCGTCTGATTTTGTTTACTTTTCTCATTTTTTCATCACATTATTTATAAAATGTTAGAAGGCACATTTGTGGTAGTGTAGCCTATCTTTTATGCTTGCAAAAATTATTATATTTATTCTCAACACGTATGATGATATTTTATTTGGGGCTGTTTGCTTGAATTGCCAAATGCTGTAATAAAATTTCTCTTCGTGAATAAATAACATGCACTAGGTGAACTTAAACTAAACCATGAAATTCTTACAGCCTTTGTTGCTCTTTCCCATACTATATAGGATTAGGAACCTCTACATCAAAAAATGTCAAAATTCTGTTTAAACCTAACTTGGCAAACTATGATTGTATTAGGGACGGCACAGTTATAGTTAAGGTTGGGTTAGTTGGGTCATAAAATAATATACGTATATAGGCATGTTAAAATGTAAACAAAAGTTATACTACATTTTTGTAGGATAAATGCCTAGGTAGTGAAATATATGAACAAAACCATTACACATTACCTTACGTACCACATAATGTCAACCTATTGCATTTTTCATTTCAGAGCGAGTCTCGAATTTTTCAGACTACTTCACCAGAACTCAAACATTGCAAAATGTCTATATTTTCGTCATTACTCCAACAAGCAAGGGACATAGTGTCGCCAAATGTCCAAATGGGCCAGCCGATCAGAAGAAACTCCGACTTAAAAGAAAAACAGAAAATTGATGATACCGAGATGACAGAAGATGGATTTGTGTGCATAGGACGGAGTTCATTTTACCAGGCAGAGAGTCTTTCTGGATCGTTCAATCCAAACAACGGTGCTGGCGCTAGTGGCTCCAGCCCTTCTCCTTACCCTTATCCACAGAATCCACAAATGCAAAGCCAACGCAGTGACCTGAATTTCAGCCAGCAGCAGACGGCAATGTATCCTCAACAATATGGTCCAGGAAATAGCCAATATGAAGTCAGAGAAAGCAACGATAGAAATGTGCAACGCATGTCATCCATTGGAATAGGAGATTTTGTCCAAAATGTGCCATTCGTTTTGCACCCTAGTCTTCGTCCCCACGTACCCATGTATGATCATCAGCGTTTGAATGGATTTAATTCTCGGAAAAATATAGATTGGTCACAATTTGATTACGACTTTAATTTTGAAAGACATGTCATTGTGGAAATGAATCAGCAATCTAGAAAATAGGTATTTTCGGTCCTTTAGGCATTTCGTAAGACTAGAAGTCTATTTTTTATCGAAGTTTCATAGTTCATTGTTGGAAGTGGTTAATGTTTACTGATTACCTTTACATATATAGTAGTGTTTAATGATGATGACGCTGCTCCCTCTTGAAATGATTTACAAATATTTTTATCACAAGAAATACTAGTATATTTTTTCTTGCTCACTATATCAAAGTTAGGCATCGTGGGGGAACTGGGAGAAGGAAGAATTAGACATTTTATTAAAATCTTCACAAAGTAAACTCACCTAATGTAGTATCATATTATCCTAATATCATAGACACTGTCAATATCCATACCTATGTAAAATGTATTTTTGAACCTTTGTTATTGCCAATGTACAGTGGGGTGTAATATTCTGCTTATGCGTTTATATATGGGTGCCAATTGGAGCGGTGATTAGAAATGTTAATGAAATTTTTCCTATAAGTATGGAATAAGGATACACTACGATTTATGATATCATGGACATTTATGATATGTGGAGTGGATATTTAAGCTCACTCAATATTGAGTAACTAAATAGATCAATATTATAAATATAATATTGATCAATTGAATCTGCGTGTATATGAGAAAAGTTTTGTTATAATTACTGTTTTGAATTGTTGTACTGTTTTTGTTCATACCCCCTTCCATCATATTCAAATATATTGTTTTACTACCACAGATGGAATATATATAAATAAATTAAAGATTGTTAGCAAATATGAAATTCGTCTCAACGTGAATTGATTTTGTACTCTTCTCCTTGCTTCAGGTATTATTTCTCGTTTATAGTCACAATTTATTACAGATACAGAAGCTTGTAAACAGAAATTACATAATGTAGACCATATACCATTATATTCTTGTCAGTAGTACAAAAATAGAACTTATATTTTAATATGTGTATGCAAAGAAAGAAGGGATAAAAATAGTACATACCTAAATCTGTAACAGGGTTTGTAAAGAATGCAAAGTACCCACAAGAAAGTTTTATAGTCAAAAACATTTTATAAGCATTTCTGCACTCATATGGATTTAAACTATTTTCCAATCATAATCTGCGAATGCAAGTGTGAAATTCCCTGGAAGCAGTAAATTGAGATCGTTTGCTTGATCTTCTTTGAGATATCCCAGGATTTTCTGTAAGATGGCTTTGTCACCTTCTGCAAAGTCTCCACCATACCACTGAAAGATTTTAGATACTGTAACTGTTTTATCGGCCACATTGATAGCAATGTCATTCTGACAAAAGCTTTTTGCTGCTAAATCCAAGGCTGATTCGATGTTTTCTGCAGAAAAAAGACGAATTGGAGGACAAGATTTTGCTCCGCAGTTAAGTGCAAAGTGAATTCTCGGATCCAGATCCTTTTGAACGAACTGTGTTCGCGAATCTCCTTCTTTAAAGAAGTAATCTTTGTATGTAGGATGGAATTTATTGCAGCGTAGCACACCGTGTTCTATGTGATCCAAGGAGAAGATATGCTTTCCAATCATGTAGCCATTCTTTTGCCAAAAGCTGTCAAGTTGCAAAACGCTGCTTTCTTCGTTAACCAAAACTGCCAATGCATGAATAGTTAGGGTGTTGTACACATTGATGAAAAAAGCCTTTTGCTCCGTCTCGTTTAGTTGGGTCAAGTCCACTAATTTTAAGTTTTCACACTCTTCCTGAAAATCTTGGAAATCAGGACATTCGCGAAAGCCTTTGTAGTCAACTTTGCTGCCATCGTCCGACAAAAACTTTCCTTTGATTTTCAATAGCTGTTTGTGCAAACCTTTTGACAGCTCTACCGGGTTCTCACACTTTTTTGGGTGAGACGCTCCGTCCCCAGCATTTGTAATATTTTCATTAAGTATACGAACTTGGCTTGAGTCCAGCATTGCTTTTTATAGGAGATAGTCGCAAGTCGCAGTCTAAGTAATATCTGCACCTAGTTATTTTTCTACTTGCAAAAATGGAAAAAAATTGTTTAAAATGAATTCTCACTTCTCAGCAATTAAATATACGAAAAGAGGAAAGGTATATAAGATAAGTCCTTCTCCTACAGTACAATATTTATATAGTAATAATATTTGCAGGTCTTAATGGTAAAGAACTGTGTTATTTTCTTGCATATGTCTGTAGGTAGAATGATTTAGCAAATGAAGCTACAACTCATATATGTACTAATTCTACTTCTACTAGACATTAAACGATAAAAATGCGTGTAGTATATGGTAAAATTAAGAGCGAACTGAGTCTTTGCAACTTAAAAGTAAAACTACAACTACGAATGTTTATATATCTGTATAGTAAAAATACTACTGCATACAGTTCCCTTTCCATTTTCTGGGAACATGAGACGAGAATAAATGTTAGCTTTAGCTAACCAGAATAGGACTCTGCCACTATTCTATACTACCTGTTATTTTTCTTCTTGCTTTGATTGAAGTCTAGAAAGAAAAGAAGACTATATACTATACACAATGATGAATACCATCATATATGTAGTATGCCTTATATCTCTTAAATGTACACACGTTTGTACAATCAAAGTCTGAAGTCTGAATGAAGTCTTGTAATTCCCAAATTACAGAAAACTGAATGTGACCTACATTTTACTGTGGTAGAATCACCTATTATCCAAATACTTTATTCTCACACAACATTACTACAAAGGTACGCATATATATGTTTAAGATATTATGTTAGAAGACAAGTATATGTACCTATATAAAAGGAATGAATCTCTGGTTTCGAATAACTGCCAGTTTAATTTGTGTATTCATTGTTTCTGTAGATTTAACAATGGTGCTGTCAATGAACTCTTTCCCTTTCACTTTCTATTTCATGAATTAAGGTATTTGTCTCATCTACATACAAAGAATAAACCCATCTTTTAGTAACCACAAAATATTTAATTATATAAAATATTACATCGGATTTATATTGTTCCAAAGAGTCCTTAAAGGGTTGGTAAATTACACCCACTTCACCCCGTTTGTGTTTCGGCCTAACCTGACCTAGCTGAACACAATGGCACCAAATGGGTGGGCTGGGTGAAGTGAGTGTAATTTACAATTCCCCTCCTTATAATCCTAAAATGTGTACAATTCTTCTTTATGTGTACATAATATGTATACATACATGTATTATTGGTAAGTATTTTCTAATTAGCTAAAGCAAAATTAACTAAGTGTAAGTAACTGTTCTTCAGTCTACTACATGCAGTTCTAATTTTAATCAACGAATTTCGGGCCTTGGTGGTATGATATGAAACCATTCTTTATCTGCAGATGAGAAGGTGCACATCACAAGATAATATGAAAACATCT
This sequence comes from Tomocerus mixtus, assembly GCA_034694165.1. Lineage (NCBI taxonomy): Eukaryota > Metazoa > Arthropoda > Collembola > Entomobryomorpha > Tomoceridae > Tomocerus > Tomocerus mixtus. The sequence goes on along the minus strand of JAQFYC010001108.1, from coordinate 11,198 downwards.
TTTATATCTTATTGCCACTAATTAGCCTTCGATTATAGTAAGCAACAATTTCCCTTTCTAAGTAGGGGTACATTACATTGCTACATTGTATATCAACTATAAATACAGTCAATATTAGTTGAAATCAAACTTTGTAACATGCCTTAAGCGTCTATTATTGGCACATGTTACATAATCGACTTACTACTATTTGTATTTACTTATAAACAACTACAACCTATGTAATAGTTAGTTGTTAATTTTAATGAGACGTAAACGGCAAACGGTACATTACAACAACATATACCTTTAATTTATATTTATGCACGTAAATACCAGAAAGTACCTAGTTTTTTAAAAAATATTTTTTATCTTTTACCTTTGCCAAAGTTGAATGAAAGTATAGCTGAGAGCTGGCAGCTTGGATTCTTCATTCGAACGAGTTTCCTATCCTTGAACCGCCATGTAATTTAAACCAACATGCATTCGTATCATAATATAATCCGGCGATTTTGACTTTGCGTGTATTCTGATTTTGTCTGTCTGTGTACAGTGTCTACAAATATATATCTTGCAGATTGCTGATTTTTGCAAATCTTAATTATTTGATCGTTGATACAATTTACAGAAGTTTGGAGACCATAACCGTGACGTAACTGAATATCAGCTGTTAAAGTGCCGAACTACTAGACCAGGCTGTCTAATCAATCAAGGCGGAAACAGTTTCACAAAATATTTGTTTTAAGAAATCGCAACAATGTTTCCCACAAGTACACAGAAAAAGTACTGGATATTTGCGGATGTAGAATCCATTAAGTACATTCGAGAAAAAACAAATCGCGAGTTTATTGCGAATGCGAGCAGAGCACCTCCTGAAATGAGTGTAAGTTTGAAATTCAATGTTTTATGCTTAGTTATATGCTTATCCATCGGATATTGTCAATCTTTCTGATATAATTAAGTAAGTTTTGTATTTAGTATTTGGGTTAATATTTATATTTAATAAACTGTAGGAAACCGAGAAAGCCGCAACTTATTTGACGTCACAAGAAGAGCATACGTACTTTAACCATTTTCAAAATCAGCTGAAGGATTTTTGTGGAAAGTTCCAGCCCCCAATGAACAAAACTGTGATTGCGACAGCTTTCCATTATTTTAAGCGGTTCTACTTGTACAACTCTGTTATGAACTACCATCCTAAAGAAATATTGTAAGTAAATATTTTGCTAGTAAGGCATAGTTAACCGAGTGCCGAGTGGTCATGCATTTTTAATTAATGTTTTTAGGAAAAAAATTTCACTTTCCTATTTTATTTTATTTAGGGTCACTTGCGTCTACCTGGCTTGTAAGATAGAAGAATTCAATGTGTCTATAAGCCAATTCGTTTCAAACGTAAAAGGAGATAGAGAAAAAGCAACTGAAATTATTTTGAATAACGAACTCTTGTTAATGTCTGCTATGCATTTCCATTTAACAATTCACAATCCTTATCGTCCAGTTGAAGGGTTTCTAATTGACATAAAAACAAGATTTTCGCATATAGATGCAGAAAGTCTAAGACCTCAGATTGATTCATTTCTAGACAAGGTTCAACTGACGGATGTCCCACTGTTGCATTCCCCTTCGCAGGTATTAATTACCTAATAGTTAATTAGTTACCCTCTCGAATACTTGATAAATAACAATGATTACAATTGAATTGTATTATATTATTTCAATCAACACAATATTTTGTCGGTGCACGATTTTACTTAAAATCTCTGTTTAATTGGTTTGATCACACTACATATATACAAACTACACATTATATATATATATTTAGTATTTTTCATGAAACTAATACTTGTATATTTCAGATAGCTTTAGCGGCTGTTCTTCAAGCAGCAAGTAAACTGGACGAGAGGTTGGATAGTTATGTAACTGAAGTTCTAATTACAGACAAACAAATGCTACAACCTGTTATTGATGCCGTGAGAGGTGTGATATTTATATCGACATTTTTACTACCCTTATGACCTACATTTGTCAACATTATGGACTGTACTTCCAATTTGTGAATAATTGTAAATTTTATGTTATATTTTAAGCTATTCGATACAATGTCCGAGAAACTATAGTGGAAACTTATAATCGCGATGTAATTCGGGCTATAGAGAAGAAGCTAGAGAAATGTCGGAATCAGGAAAACAACCCAGACAGTAAAATGTAAGCTAAAAGATATGCAATTTAATTGATAAATCACAAATGAAAGTAACAAGGTAAAACAACAGAGGATAATAAATAGTAAATAAAAATGTATCATTCATAATATGTGGTTTTGCAGATACAAATCTAAAATGATGGACGAACTGGAAGACCTGGAAGATGAAGAAATGGATTCTGACTCGTACGCAAAGGCCTTAGAGCATCAACAGATGAACGTTGAGAGGCTCTTGGTTAAACCAACCAGTCCACCTGCATAGACTGATTAAATATTTTTGTAAAATTGTCCTTTTTTCATGCATGTATTATGTAGAGTCCATAAGGACTTACTTCTTTTGTTTGTCAAGGCTCGCCAAATCAATTGCATTGTAAACCTGGGAGGAATTTGGAATTTGTTTAAACTAATATTTCATACAATTAGTAATTAATATTTGAAAGTAATTAAGCAACTATACGCTTACTAAGTTATTATTGTAATTATACTTACCTGTAGTTTAGTTATTATTAGTTATGTATGTATTGTCAGCTTGATAAAGGCAAGAGGGAGGATGATAGTTGTAGAATAATCCCATTTTCCCATGAGAAAATATTTTGTACTAAAATCGTAGAATGTTTTGCTACAGCAGAAAAATGTAATAATTACAGATCTGTCAATTGGGTAGAGAATTCAATAAATAATTGTGGAAAATAGCGATAAATCTTATTTTTACGTACCTAATTCCTCTTTGAGTGAGCTCACGGTTGACTCGTTACGTACCGTGCAACTTAAAATAACTTTTCCATCTTTGCCATTTTTAGTTTGGGATTCCAAGAAAAGTATGACAGTCTCTGTTAAGGGTTGTACGAGTGAAGGGTCAAAAACTATATCTGTAATAGAAGCCGACATGAACACAATGAGTGCTTCTGCTTTGCATTATATAGCCAATAGTTATTATATTATGATCATGACTTTCAGTGCACTATTACGACTATTAGAATGAAATGAGGTACTATATTTACTGTTCTTGGCAGTTGGGTATTGATTATCACTTAAGTGAGCTTACCGGCACCCAAGAGTAAACCTGTCCCATGATTCAAACTTAGGTTTTCTACTATTCCCTGGAATTTTTTCCCATCAGTAGTCCAATCGATAATTTCTAAATCTAAATTCGTAGGCATATCATCATAATTTGCCAGGAAGTTTTCTCGGCATTTCGACAGCGCACTGTGATGGCCATCACTGACAACGTAACGATCCAGGCTAGGCAAGATTTTCGTGGTAGCAATAGCCAAAAAGCCGCAACCGCATCCCAGCTCTACACACCACTTGACTCCGCTGTTTTCAATAGCGTGTTTCCTGGAAATCAGCCACTTCGCTAAATGTGTGGATGCCTGTTCAATTAAATTAGTTTGAAGTCTTTGAAATGTGCTGAGTACGTTGAATACATTTTGGGATTTTGCTACTCACATCATTATTTATACCTACTACCTACCTCGTGATAATATCTTCAATATTACATTAACTAACATTCTGAAGCCACAAAAATTATGTAAGTACTAATGTATCTACATAAAGTCAATTTAGGTAGGCTATAGGCTTTAATGGTCATTAACGCAATTATTATGTATAACTAAGCTAATTGTATGTATATACCTCCCAAGTTACAAGACCTGTGGTTCCTTCAGCTACAAAGGCTGTGTCACTTTCAAAAACCTTGATTATATCCTTTTCTTCGCCAAAAATATCATACAGCCTGTAAAAAGGTTCGGATTGGGTAGCAGAACTTGACAATGATTCCAACGCATCATACCAAGAGGAAATGTTCTCATCTTCATCTTCACTGTCATCAGGCTGCGTTTCAATTCCCGTCTGTTTTGTCCTTTCTAGCTATAAAAATAATACATCTCTCTTATTTCTTGGAATGCTATTTAGATATATGTAAGTTAAGGTATGTATTAGTAACTACATACTTATTTATAGTATACAGTACATATCTAGTAGGTACGTTTATCAATTTCCGGAAACCATGCAATTTGTTACTGTTACTGTTGCAGGTGGAATCGTGGAATTCCTCCCTTACATAATATGTAAACAAGATTGTTTCTTGTAGATTCGTTCGTTAAATAATTCATAGAAGTAAAAATATAAGCTATAAATATAAATGATACCTGTTTTATTATATATTTAGCAAAAGCTAGTCGATATTGTATGGGTGGCTGATGTCTAATATCTTGTATCGTCAGTTTAAGTATTGTGGCTGGACTGATGGAACCATCACGAAAACATTCTCCTGCCAACAGATTTATTTGTGTGGGTGGTTTTCCCTGTAAGTAATCCTTTCTCAATTCCTCAAACATTGTTTTCTCCGAAACTCCACACATTTCAATTTCATTTAGGTATGCCGTCTGTTCAATGAAATGAATTAGGAGAAACGCTTTAGAGTGGATCAAACTGGTTGGTTTGGCAAGTATTACCAGAAGATAATAAAATTAAAACACATAAGCTGACATTACTTAGTAAACAAAATCCAGTTAAAATTATTTGGCAAAGCCTAAAATGTGCTTTCTTTCCTCGTGTGTTCACTACTATTTACTATTTACTTTGCAATGCATTTGCCGTGCTTAAGCTCAATGCTCAACTCTTTCCTCGATTTTCCCATCCCGCTTTGCGTTTTGGCATTGAAACTTAAACCTTGCTTAGCAGAGAACTACTTTCTTTGCGGAGAATGAGACATTTGTCCATCTCTCTTTATGTAGAATTTACTATATAGCTATAGCTGTGTGCAACACATAAGAACACTACAAATTCAGTACAATGTGAAGCAAGGGAAAATAAATCACCTTTTTCCCTTGTATTAAATCATTGCGTTTGATGTATTTATCCCCGCTTAATGCGGGATAATACCTAGTAGGACGCGCTATATGTACTTATCTGTAATCCTTTTTAATTTAGTTGGTATTTATTCTCAAACAATACTCAGGGATTAATTTGAGTGTCAATTCATGCTCTGCCGTTTTCGGACGGATTATTATGACCCATTCCCTATAGTTTACTTGGTATTTACTCTTCTAGAGTATTATAAAACAGATTTTACTCTACTTTAATTAAAAATAGTATGCCGTATTCGACCAAGAAATGCAAAACATATAATATAGTGTGCTTAAAATTAAGATTTGGAATTTGGAATACATATTCTCCGACTTTACAGTTTTTTAAAACAACGTACCTACTTTTAAGTGCCTTTACTGCACTTCTAAGTCTAACCATTTTAATATAAGATATTGTGTTTTGTTTTTATTGTTCTGAAAGGAAGCTATAAAAGAATAGAAGATAATACACATGCCACAATGATCAATAATATTTGAAGCACTACACTACATTCACTGGGGTACAAATATCATAAATATGTGACTGACTTCACTACGCAGAGCTCAGATATGATATCCCCAGAAAAGGGATAATATTTTATTCCCAATAGTCAATTCAAGGCCCTATCGTATCGCCTGTCATACATGTTCCGTATGAAATGGATTGTGTTGAGAATGCAGAAAATTGTATGGGAAGATACATTGTTTCATTGTTCCACTTCCAGTTTTTCAATGAGAATAAAAGGGAAGTAAAAGGATGAGAGTTAGTTGAACGAACCGATAAGCAGTCACAGTCACGTTCAGTTCAACGATGAATCCCATTCCACAGAAGATGCATTTATAAACCTCTAGAGTAAAAAGCCTCTAACGTCTGTTTGTAAGCAGTAAATACATCCTATATAGCCTACTTATAGTTGCATGATACAACTCTTCTTAAAACATTGTCAGTGCATAAGTGAACAACTTTTATTTTACCAATTGAACGTAATAAATTCACAAGGATCCCGAATAAAAAGCATTTTCCAATAATATTCTTTTTTCCAACGCTATTGTTAATACCGTTGGATGCACTCCATTTTCCATATTTGTGCGGAATGTAACAAAATATTCTAAGCTTCGAAGTTACTTTCACATTTACGTATCTCGGGTTTACTTTACTCCGTTTCCGTCATACAGTACTCTTCAAATAAAAAATACCATCTGAATCTCAACTTTAAGCTTTCTTCAACTTCTGCTACGGATTAAATAAATTACAAAAATTAGTATTCCTAAAAAATCGAAGGAAGCTACTTACGCAATACAAATCTTAAAACGTCTTCAAAAATTGCACGAAACGAGGACATTAGGACGTTACATGGCAAAAGAGAAAGTTAGAATGTCCTCCTGATATTGGAATCGTTCTGTATTAAGATACTTCTTACAGTACATCCCAATATTTATTAATATTGTATAAAATTATACTATCTTAAAGTATGTGCATTATTGGCTGATCATCTTTCCTTTTTAACTTTTAGCTCCAAGATGGAATTTTCTCATTGTATGCAGATTTTTCTTCTTTGGGAAACCATAACGTACTCTTAAGTCAGAGTTACTATATGTATACTGAATTTAAATCGTGCAAGTGTATGTAAATTCAAATGGGAGTTGAGTTGAAGCTAGCTGGCTGACTACGAACTGACATGCACATTACATTTAAGAGTAAATGTCGAGGAATGTGTAAGTATAGTAAGTAGTAAGTGTGAGAAGAGGAAGAATAAAAGCTTGTGAAGGGAATTTGCATAGGTAATAAATGTATATGTAGCCTTTCATGCAGATGAACTTGAGAAGTTGAGCTGGGGAGAAGATGAGAAGACGCTTTCATTATATCAGTCTTTTTAGAATCGTTATGCCCAACTGGAGTTTAATGTTGCTAACGGAGTAAGAAAGCCGTATTCCATGGTATTACTTCAATGCTTCCATATATACAAGTAAAGCTATATGCAATATGCATTATATGATAAGGAGATAACTTAAGCTTGGATCTAATATTAAAAGGATATATGAAATGAAGAAAAGACAAGAATGGTTCCCTCTTTCACTCTCTAGAGTGTTAACTTCCATATTATATTAAAAATTCAGCTCAAGACCATTTGCTGTTGTTCTGTTCAGTTCAGTCAAAGTAGTACATTTACTACACGTTGTGTTGTATTGCAAGAATGTTACATATAAATATATGTCGCAGATCCACAATATCATTAATTCTTGGGCATATCCATCCTAGCAGTGAAAGTTAGCTCTCTGTTTATGTTGTGACAACAAGCTAAACACTTTTGCAGTGTAATTTTAAAGTAAAAAATTAAAAAAAATTAAATGTATAGTACATTAAATCATTCTTCTATTTTTTATACCTCTAACAGGGGAATACAATCCAAAATGATTATCATCAACTAATCGTCTTTTTACCGATTATTATCGTAAATAATCGGCAAAGTGATTATAATCAACCCCTAATTGCAACATGATAAAAATTTGCATAGTTAAATTATTCTGTAAATATGTTAAATGACGGAAACTACGTATATTGAAACTGAGAACTTCATACTCTAAGACTGATTACTTGATCAGTATCAAAAGTGGGATATTGTTAGTATTACGTATGTGCCTAGGACATATATAGATACTTAGGCACATAATACAAGTAAGCAGGAAGCATTCTGTCTATAAGGATTCCGATATAAAGTAATTTCCCTATGGAACGGATTTTACAGTATCTGTTTGGTTTACATGTTAGCACGGTCCACCAAGATTCCTTATACGTAAACTGCACTGTAATTGTATACTATGTTCTATGAATGTATGTATATCTGTAATATATGTGCGATCTACTTCCTAGCTTTAAACTAATAGAATTCTATGACTTTTCAGCCAAAGAGGTTACACTGACAATGAGTTGAGTTGGGGCTTTCTGAATTGAAATGAACGAACTACATCCAGTCATATCCAGTTGCCCAATCTTCATTCAACTGTAAATGTGAAAGCTTTTGCCTACAAATGTGGAAGCAAAACTGCCTTCGGCTTTTTACAGCAAATGTAATGGGTAATATGGAGCAAAGGTTCAGTTTACTTTCACTGCAACTCAATACTTGCTACTAGTGAAGTAACAGTAACATTACCCTCGTACATATCTTGTTTACTGTAGCTACAGTTATGCATGATGCCAAACTGATTGAGCTGAAGCTATACCCTTGTATAATACACAGAAAAACTATATATGTACTACAACACAATGGTCATGTCATAATATATTAAAGCATGATGTCAGTCACCAGTGTGCATAATACTCTGTTTATTGTTATATTCAAGCAATTCAAACTTTCACCATGCTTTCTTTAGTAATATTACATTGTATATTTATATTTTCATAAAAAATGATTATTTTATATGCAAAATCGTAGAATATAACTTTCACGTATTTGTAGTAATAATAAAATGTGCAATATCAGTAACGTAGAAAATTCGAATAGTGCATAGTGGAGTGGATTCATTTCATTCTCATCTCAACTAATTCTGAATTTCATAGGGCCGCAAAGGGAAATCTTATGTTGAGTTGTAGAATAGCAACTCATATTCAAAATGTTAACATTTCCACTCCACGGTCAAAATTAGTTAAAGCAGGGCAAACTATTGTTATGTATTATGTATTAATCAAAATATTTGATAGTAATCTGTAGGCAGTATTACGTATTTGTTTAGAAACTATATCCAGTTTGCATTGTTTCCTATGGAATACAATGGATATGCATATGCATCTTATTTAGTAGTATAATACTCCTTTGCTGTTCTCTGTTAACATGTATTACTTTCTTTTTATTGTAGAAAAGGTGAACGGTATGCTAACGATAGCAAATGAAAATACATTGCAGTATAGTATGTGCATTGCATAGGTCATGGATCATGGTCAAGGTTTGTAAGGTTTAGTTAATAATTTCAAGCTAGAGATTATTATGCATGTAACATTTGGAGTACCACCTGAAGCACATTTGGGAAATTATAATTACCTGGGTACCTAGTTCAGGGTTTAAACCATAAATAATGCACAAGAACTTTTAGGCTTTGTTCATTATAAAATACTAGAGACTTTCTTTTGATTGCACTGTACATACGCACGGGAAAAAATAATTGGTAGTTTTCAGTAACATAAAATCTGAATTTTAAGCTACTTTTTAGTTAGTAAGTATGCGACATAGACAAATATGGACTTAATGACTTTCACCAAATGACATGAGAAGATGTTAAATATTCCTCTTCCTACGAGAACATCTCTAAGCCAAGCCACAACCCTTAACTTCTCTTCCCTGGCTCTATGGTCTGGTCTGGCTTTAATTTTATCGTTAAAAAATTGCTGAGGCAAATGCAAAGTAATTTTGGAGAAGCGAGAAGAATAAATGTGCGTATTAAGCAGATTTTAGAAGAGGAGCTCATTTTTTGCACATTTTCCCTACTGGCATGTTGTAGATGCATGCATGACGAGAGAAAAAAGGAGTCTGATTACACCGTTACCTAATTTGGTTAATTCTTTGTATATTATATCTCGCTGGAAGCATTCTCTGGAAAGATTGCTTTCTTTTGAAAATTATAGTCTACTCTACATCGTAGTAACCTAATAGCTGTCATTTCTTTCACGCATTTACCAAACAGTTTCCCTTCTAAGTGTATAAAGTGTATAATACTAATACACTTAGGGATTTGGCTAACATCATTTGAAGGTTCGTCTTTCTTTCCTTTTCTCTTTTGTCTCCATGCATTCACGCTCCCGCTTTTCCCTGGAATGCATTAACATGAGAGGAGTCACACTGCTTTCTACGGAACCCAGCAATATTGTGCATTACTCCCTGGATTTACTATACTTAAACATATACTAGAACACTGGGCAGGTCATTATCATAAAACACTACATTAAAATAGTAATTTCACTGCACTTTCTCCCAATGTAGGGCAGATTGCTACATGAAGGATAGCAAGCAACGCAGCATAATAATAACAATCCACTAGCAGATGGAGACAGCTCACAAAACACAATACTGAATAGCAACTCTGCTGGATGCTGGCCTGGAAATAGTTTGAAAAATATAAGTAAATACAACCCTGCTCTGGTTTTGGACTGGTTTGTACAACCAGGACTCATTTTTCCTTTACTTTCTTCTTACAACTCTCAATTCTTTAAGAATACAACATATTCAACATAATAAGGGAAAGTGTAAACTGAGCTCTTCCTCTACATTCTACAGACTTCATAACAAAATAGGAATTTCAAATAAAACACTGACATGCCTGTTCTAGTATTAGTTTAATGTAAATACATACATAACTACAAAGTCATGCAAACCGCCAACTTTTCCCTCGATCAATATCACAACAATATTCTCCATGCCATAGTATTATGTCCCTTCTTATGTATTAATGCAGTTCCGAGGAATACTCCATAATCCGACTTGATTTAGTTGTTATCCACATTGTGCATAACTTTTGGCTAATGCAAATGCATACTACTTAACTATAAACATTTTTGATGCATCTTTATACTGAAAATTATGCTAATCATTCATACCATAGTAGTATTTTTGAAGGGGATTACGGTCGTGGAAAAGATAGGAATATTAAGTGCTTTAATATTCTCCAGAAATTGGAATGGTCGAATGGTATGTTGTAGTACTAATATCAATGCTGCAATACATTATAGAAGCTGAAGTACATACCTAACTAATAAATATTCATAATGTTCTGCAGTATTTAACATTTTGCTTCATATTACGTTACTCTATTTATTTTAGGCTTACGTCTTTGCCCGCGCGAGTGTGCGAAACTGGCTTATGTGGCTTATTTTAGGCTTCCGTCTGAGTGTCTGTAAACACTTTAAGTTCCGAACGCATTGACTTAGGATAATACTGAGCTTTGCCCCATTTATTTGTATAGTAAAATTCTTTATCGAAAAAAATATAAACACAATAATTTTTTTCGTGATCTCCGACTTCATATTTCTGCCAGCCAAAAATATACTGCCTCGCCTAAAATAAAGAATACTCCTTACTTCTAACGATTATATGGTTCCATTTCGGCTTACATTTGTAGCAAAATACTGAGCTCTGCCCAATTAATTTGCATAGCAAAATTCTTTATCGAAAACAATATAA
>JAQFYC010001107.1:0-39700 GCA_034694165.1 Tomocerus mixtus | reverse complement strand
TATGTGGGGCGATGTGAGATTCAACTAAAAATACCTTCGCTGGTCATTTATAGTGGTTACTATACCAGTTTATTTATTTATGAATTTATACTTAGAATTAGGCATATTTTTCAAGAATATCAAATTACAGTTGAATGCTATGCTTTTAACTGTCCTACAAAATTATAAATTAACTGCATCCATGGAGCAATTACCTATTTGTTGCACTTTTAAACTTTACCTAAATATAATTTGTATTCTTGCGTGAAACTGCACCTATAAAGGGTTTTAGTATCCTATAATTGCATTGCCAATTTAATTGCCAGTAATTACAAATAAAATGACACTAGAAAATAAGAATGTAATAAATGTATATAAAATACGCAAGAGTATGTAGTTAGGTAGTATTGGCTCCTTTTATATAGTAGATACACAGTAGTATATTTGCATATTATGTACATGCTGTAAACCAGAGCTTGTACATTGTACAATAGTCCTTTCATTTCCGTTCCGCTCTACTCTGTCTTGTTTGCATTAGTACATTAGATTTTGCTATATTTCGCGTATAATGTAGTAGAAAAGCAAAGTGAGATAAGTTGAGCTTGTCTTAAATTGTTTGGGCTACATGCCAAATGTGAAAGAATTTTTAAGGATTCTCTTTGTAGTTCACATAAACTTAACAAAGCATACGGGGAAGCATGAAACCAAAGCAATATGTGTGTACTTCTGTATTTACTAAGAATTTACGTGACTTCTCCTATTTCAAGACTAAGCATTCTAAACAAAACACACAATGCAATATTTTCGTTTAGATAACATTAACAAGATTTTTAACATTAGATATTAGTCACTGAGAAACCTAGACAGCCTTTGTATAGCTTTGTAATTCAGTTAAAGTATGAAGAAGTATTAATTGGGAAAAATCAAGTAGGAATGTCTGAAATAGTAATGAAAGTGAAGTTATGTGATATATTTGTAATATAATGCTATGCAATGACACATGTACCTACATAGCTATATAAGATAAATGTAATTAGTAGTTTGCTGTTTTATCAGTACCTTTGCTCTGAATTCTGAATTATCTGGAATATGGACATTTTCACATATAACATAACATAGTACCAAACTTTTATAGAATTGAAATATTGGCAGTACATAAACATTATCAGTGTTTTATGGGCTTGTAATAAATAGGCTTTAGCTAACTAACTCCGATAACCTAGATACCCTGACGAAGATTTGCTTCATATTCCAGCCCAGCTCGTGCAAGCACCGACATATCAATTAGTTAATGTATTTATGTACTTGCATCATTTAGCATGTTATGTTGAGCTAAATGTTACCTGGATCAAGTAATCCAAATGATATTGCTGCATAATACATTCTTGCAATGTTGCAATACATTAAACGTAAAATATGCTACATACCATTTACATTTCGTGCAGTTCTAGCGAATGCGCACGGTACTTAATAGCACAGACAAAAACTTCCTTATCAGTCGATTAATTTCGTTAGTCATTCCATTTCTCAATAAAAACTGCAATGCAATGGCTGAATGGTAATTTTATTAACAGAATTCTATATAGGTACATTACACATGTTTAGGCTAACTTGCTTAGGTATGGTACATGTATTTTACAAAGCTAGAAAAAAGTAATGGTAATAGAAACCGATACATTTTTATTGCCTAAAAATTTTATTGTCCATTCTAAACATAATTTACATGTGAACACAGTCAAGACCCAATTAACAGCTAACATACTGATGATAGTTATCCAGATACTAATTTCTGTCGTGGTGGTATTTACTTATGTGTCATTGCCGAACTGGGTATTATGGGAGTTCGTAGTAGCAGAATCTATGAATAAGATGAAGATTCAAGCTTACGCTGCGGAGGAGTTACATAGTTACTTTTTGCGTCAATAATGACATGATTTGGTTAGTGAACACATAAAAAGTTGACTTTTCATAGTTAAATAATAATATTTATTGTTTGATAATCAATAATCAGTTACCTAATGTACAATATCATATTTTTGGAGACAATTAACATTATTTTATCAATGCAAGATATTATTACAATAGTTAAAATAGATATGTTAAATATAGCCATTTAACAATTTTAATTTGAATAAAATTGTTGTAATCTTAGCAAGCATTTTTTGCAAAATTTCATTCTTTTAATTCTAGCCCAACAAACTTGCAAAAAATAGCGAGGAGCCAGTGAAATAGAAGATCAATAGTTTAATCACAATCGCTAAGATCCTCGTTACATTAGGGCAATGTTGCAAAAGTCTGAAACAATAAGATAGCTCTACGGATAGAAATACTCCAAGTGAAAGCAAGAAAATCCTATTGGGTTTAAATTCCTAGAAAATTCTCGTTCGCTCTGGAAAGTAGTAATCATACAGGAAAAACCCAGCAATATAAGAAAATTCTGGTTTGGTGTTACTGCGTTGACTTCAAAGAGGAGTAAGACAACACAACGATTTTTGACAAGCACTATATATTGGAGAAAAGTTGAATGTCTCCAGAGAAATCCAAATAGAAGTGGCATGGAATGGCACTGCACATATGTTGTAGTTGTCTTGTCGCTGTAGATGAGCAGACAGAGTGAAAGTCTCGAGATTTCTCTTGATATTTTCAGCTGACCTAGAATAAAATGCAATGTTCCATCCTTTAAACAAAATAAGTATAGGAGTAAAAAATCCTGTCTACTCAGCTTCTGCCTTGCTCTGCTGCCTGCTCTTCTGATGTCATGACATTTCTAACCTAATTTAATGCATGACATTGCATACGACCTTTTTACTTGCGAGATGCAAAGCGCTTCTGAAAATTCTGTTGCATAGTGTTCTTTCAGTTTTGGTAATTCCTTAAAATAACTGAAAGTCTAGCTCCTATCTTGTAGGAACCATCCATCGCTATTTTCTCAAGAGATCTTGCCGAAAGATTCAATTTCTAGTCTTTTAGGTACCATTACTTACGTAATTTATTTTACGTGAGTCCCATATCAAAATTGAAGTGAAAGCGGAGAAATAAAGCTTTCACCGAGTTAACAAATATCGAAACAGCTAAAAGTCACTTCATCGTTTAAAACTTAAAACATATTCTAAAATTCTCTAATGATACGATTTTTTAAATTCCACTGAAATTAAATTACTAATAAAAAGTATTTTTTGTCTGAATTCTTTTATAGGTTGAAAAGGCTCCTCCAAGTGCTCTGCAGATCTACATACTTGACTTGGTATGTCTAAACCGAAGTGAAAGTGCACTGCTTATAGTGTCAATGTTAGTAAACGTGGGTAGGGCAAGAAAAAGTCTACAATGGATCGATTAAGAATAAAACTTTGTTTCCCAGCCCTGGCCATGACCCTGCCGGTAAGTATTAGTAGAATTTAATTAAAAACTACTCAAAAGCTAAAGAGACTTACCTATGCTAGTGAAGAAGAAATGCAAGGGAATTAAGGAGCAGCTTTTACAATGAGTGTACACAGACATTTAGCGAAAACTCGACAAGTTTTCCATTTAGATCGTCGCAAATTGAATTCCAATCGAGAGTAAAGTGAAATGGAAGGAATTCACATAAGTAATTTCAAGAATGGCAATTTCAGTTATCGCATTCAAATCATCTTCCCTTCTTCAAAGTGAAGGTCACATGAATAAGGATCTATCCTGATGTGATATAGCTAAATACATCCTTATACAAGACAGTTACATCAATTTCAATATAATTGTGTTGAAGTTCTATACAAAATACTATAAACTTCTGTACGTACTAACTATTTGGATCTGACCTCTACCACTTTCACTATCCCTCCTGTACTACTATCTGTTGCCGGGCTGGCCAGAGATTTCTATAGACTTCAACTTATAAATAAGTTCTAAGGACCAGCAGAGGAGACGAAAGTCAATTGACTCGGCTTGACGAGAATTGATTTGGTTTGACTTTATTTGCCAGCCTTGTGCATCTGGTCTGGATATGTACTCTGACTTTGCTGATGGACTGCCGACCTTGACCCAGAACAGAAGCTTTGCTCTTCTTTCTCTTCGTATTGAATTTCACGGTGTTTGCACACTTGCGTACGAACCGTATATTCTATAGTGTCTTGAATTGTCTTCTCTATGATAGGTACTGAATCTACGGACAATACAGATACACCACACCAAGAAAAGGATTCACAGCACAACACAACTTTTATAAATATACAAAGTATATAGACACAAACACCTACGAACTCCAGGCTACGCTATTACAAAGGCTCTTCACTCTCATCTGACCTACATTCATAATAATATCCTCATCTGACTCAATCCAATTCACGTCAACTAACCATAAGCTTTTCCGCATTGTAAATAATATACCTATACAACTACAGCTAGATTGAACTTCACTGTCTTGTCTACCTTTCTACATTTCCCCCATTTCTTCCTCCTCTATGTACTGCATTTCTTAAGAATTCCATTTCAAACTACAACTACAATACACAGTGCATTACTTCTGCTGAAGAATAACAACAAAACAACCACTTGCTCTTCTCTCTTCCCATTCGGAGCAACTCATTTGCATTTACACTGAAAATGGGAAACCTGTGTTCAAAAAGGAAGAATAGTGACAGCCTCTCTGACAAATCAGAAGGGTAAGCTCAAGGTTTACATTTCTTCTTTCTTTAATACTTTCTCTTTGTGAATATACTTATTTGCCTTCTACTTTCTTTAAGCTTTTCTTCATTGACTCATATGTATTTAGTACAAGTTATATATACTTGCTTTACCTTGGAAAGTATTTAATAAATAAGTAGATACTATAGGTAGGCATCTGCACAATACCGTTGTACAAAGTCCTTCTTTCTCCATGTAAACTTATACCACTAAGGTATTCCATATCATAGCTAATATGCCAATAATAATATGCATTAATCATAAATTTTTCAATTGGATTTGAAAAGTCAATGCCAAATCTCAAGTTTATCAAACATATTTTCTCTGCGAGTATGAAAGATAGCGTTTTCTTTGGTATAAGATTAATTTTATGTCCATATTAAGTACAGGTATTGTAAAAAAGAATCACAAATATGCCTTATTTCATGCGGTCAAATATAATTATATGCAAAAGGCTATACCTATGTAGTTACAATATAAGAAGCGAATAAGTATGTGCTGCATAGTTACTGGTAGTGTGTAAGTAATGTACATACTTATAGGTAAATACATTAGGAGAAAATAATTAGGTAATCTTCATTCAAAGTTTTTCTCAAAGTAATGTAGTACTTTACCTTGGAAGAGAAACTTTACTTTATCCCCAGTCAGTCCACGCACGCACTGCATGAGGAGTCTTCTATGTACTATTGCTATCGTAAGATTTCTAAGAGAAAGAAAAAAGCTCCTTTAATCTCCTGCAGCCACATAGAATTTAATCTCATAATTGTATTTAGCACACTAACGACCTAACAAATAGCTGACTGACTGATTGCGAACGATAGCATTAAGAAATGGAAGATCCAACAAGAAAAGTAATAAGCTCTGAAGTTACTAATGAGTCTTTGTGTGCAACAAGAGTTCTTTGGAGTATTATTAGTAAGTTTGCGTGAAAGTTGTTAAGTAGAGAATAGATAACGGAGGCTTCCACCTGAAAACTAATTGTAAGCAGGATGAGTATAGGGCGGTACAAGATATAGATATATCATAAAGCCGACACAAGGGAAACTCTTTTTCCCATACATATACTACCTTCTTAATACATAACATATGGACTGATTGGAAGGAAGTAGCAAAATTTTCCTGACCTTGTATTTATAGGGCGAGTGTCCTACATTTTTCCACTCGTTAAAATTAGATTTCTTTTGGAAGTGAAGAAGCTAGGTAAATGTGTATGGAGAAAGGATACGTAGACACAGGAGACTTGCAACGTTACTACTAATACTTTCCCTACATAATACATAATAGAAGAGATTAAACATGTAATATATTAGTGCTCATAGAGAAAATACTTCCATTTTTATTACTCCACACCTTCATACTTCCTTTTACTAACCTAGCTTTCTCCTGATTGTAACCAGAATACAAATGCCAGCCCACTCAACATGTCGTGCCATTTGTATACATTAAAATACAGGAAACAACAAACAAGGTCATTAATACTTAATTTGAATATATTATTCATAATAACTTAATAATTGCAACCATATATTGGTTCTGGGAACTAAGCAATAATTCACGTCAAATACCTGCCGCATAAAAATAAAAAGAAAGATTTGGACACATTTTCAACACATAAAAAATTTCTCAAACTTTCTCTTTTTAAATGGTATAGACTACCTACAGTGCTTCAAGAAAGTAAGCACTTATACTATGTAATTGTGAATATTTTAAATTGTTTGCACATGTAAAAGAAGAAAGCAAATTATCATTGTACACAAATATTTCGACAGCTGTAATTTCAGATTTTTATATGAAGTTCAATGTTTTTATAATCCTGACTAAAACACCAGTAATAACAGCATTAATCATAAAAGAAAAGGGGATGTTGCGTTTATTTACAAAAATAAGGCAAAAGAAATAGGCACCTTTACCAACTTTCTCTACGCCCTATTGTGGTAATAAGTATATGTAATATTGAACTTTATATTCGTAAAATTATGTAGGCATTTAGAATTGAGCTAGCTATTGGTACTAAAGGTCGATTTCAATTAATTAATCCTTTATGTATAAGCATTAAGCATATACCTGTATTGTTGTATTGAAATTACTTAGAGCAAGTGGAGCGGAAAATATATTATTAGCTATAATTACTAGTACAACAGTAGTAATAGCTATAGGCACAAGTGCATTAGTTTCAAACCCATACCTTGTAGCTATGTACTTACATATTAACCCTTCTACTGTATAGTTTCGTTGCTTTGAAAACATTTAAGTTGATTCAAGGCTCTAGGCAATTTTCCTGTTGGTTGCTCACTACACATTTTCTAGATTCAATTCTCAGATTGGTTGTTACTTTTATGTTGTGCGAGTAAGTGAGATGAGGGAATTACATAAACTAACAATAAGACATGTAATATAATACAATAGTACATAGGTAGGTAGCTTTTGTATTTTCTCCCTTGATGGTACTCGCATGGCATGTACATACGTAACTGTAGAAGAATTCAAGGCCTTCTTCTTCTGTGGTACCGACGTCAGAATAAAAGTAAAACTATGCGGTACTAACTGATAGTAGTTGTTCTTACGTTTAGTTCTTGTTGAATATACGTACGTAAAATATGTTATGTATGCTAAAGTAAGTTATAGAGAATATTATAGAGAGAAAGTACATAGACAGAAGAGAGAAAGTTTGCAAAAGTCTTTAGCGTCTTTAGCAAAGAAAGTAGTACATATTTCTGGCTTTAACTACATTCTTTTTGTCTAGGGGAAATATTACAGACAATCCACAAACATCTTGTGAATTTTGCAACAGAAAAAGGCTAGACAGACACGCAATTTGAAAAAGCAGCTTTGTAATGTACTACTGGTTATGTGTAAGTGTAACGTAGATCTAATTTGAATAAACCGTGGTAAACGTTGTAAACGAGGAGGTTGTTAATTGTGAAAATTATTGTGATAACTATTGATAATCATTGTGATAATTGTTGATAATTATTGATAATCATTGTGATTATTGTTGATAATTATTGATAATCATTGTGATAATTGTTGATAATCATTGTGATAAGTGTTGATAATTATTGATAATCATTGAGATGAGTGTTGATAATTATTGATAATCATTGGGATAATTGTTGATAATTATTGATAATCATTGGGATAATTGTTGATAATTATTGATAATCATTGTGATAATTGTTGATAATCATTGCGATCATCATTGAAAATTAACGACAGACAGACGACAGACAGGACCTACGTCGGTAACCCGTCGACTGATTGACCTCATTGTTACATGGTTGGATTCCTGAGATCACTAGCTTTTGTACGATACCTCATTTGTCATATGTTGCAATTTCAATAAATGGGGGGCGGGGTAATAACTCCTAAGGGGTAGGTTTACTTGACCCCATTTTTCAATGGTGTCACCGGAGGAACCTTAATAGGCTACCCTGAAAATTTGAAGTCGATATCGCAAACCGTTTTTGAGTTACATCGCAATCGGACGCACGTACGGACGTACAGACTAACAAATGACATAAAACTATAGAGGAGACAAGCTCCCCAATAAGTGGCTCGAGAGGATAGTAACTCTCTACAGCAGAGCAAGAGTAACGAATATAGCCAAGCAATACGAATTATTAGATTATAACATGATTCTCTAATTCAATAGTTAGTTATGCGTTTACTGACGCCGTGCTCTAAATCCAAGCCAAATATATTTAATACTAAATAACATTCAATACATATAGATGTAGTGCTTCTTTTCCATAAATACAGTCTCCACACACACACACTAGTAGGGAATACTACTACGTTCCTTGCATTGGGCATATAATACTGCATAGCATATAAGCATATAGGATATATAGTTTAATCAACATAATACAAATCGTATCGGGTTTCAGTTCCAGGCATTCACCTCTGGACCCGACTATGTCTATTAAGGGTTGTGACGGAAGCATACCGTCACATGCTATTGATAATATTAACAAGACTAATTTAGATAGCTTGGTGGATAAAACTTTCCCTGTAATTCCTGTTCAATTATGGGTAAAATATTGTACGTATTAATTGTATGCAAAATATTGTACCTAAATATTGTACTAAACGATTTAATTTTTATACTTACATAGTTGACTTTACCTTGATATTTGGCCTAGACCTAGACTCTTGATATTTTCTAGATTAAAAATGAATTTTGATAAGAGGTTAATAATACTTAAAAGTAAACCTATCATGGAAGCACAACCATCGTCTATATGAAGACATTTGCTATAAATAATGGTACCTATTACGATATTTATTAGAAACCTACTAGGAGTATCAAAAATAAAGAGGCATTGACTGTTATTGTGCCATTCAGTGATAAAGTTAATGATAAAGTTGTTCAAATTGGGAAGCAGTATGCTCATGTACAAACATTGACCTAGCAAAATGACAATATGGCAAAAAACATCATCAGTGCATAATTTTCCTAAAGATTTGACAAGTACGGAGTAAATTGTTTTCTGCTTTATTACATGGAAAACTTTCACAAATACTTTCATTTAAGTCCATAATGCACATATAATTACTATTGGCGCATTATTTGATATGGTGAAAGTTTAATTATTTTCCTAATGCTAAACCCCTTTGCATATGTATTCTGTAGAAGGTTATAGTGCATAGGTATACTTCTGACAAAAGTTGAAGTGCTTAGTTGTTTTCGTGATTTCTTTACTTTTATACAACTTCTGTTTGTCAATAACTGTTATGTGTAGGCATTTTCGTTATTTCCAAGTTTGTGATCAACAAATTAGTGGCTTTTTACTGAATGACAGTCTTGAGGAGAACAAATATGTTATGTGACCCTATGAACTTCACTCAAAACTCTATAAAATAGTACAAATATTTTATGATGTCTAAAAAGAGGAAAAGCAATAACACAGAATCCTATCATCCTAATTTATGCTAGCTATTCTCTATGATATGTAATTACTATTTTTCCGGAGCATGGAATTACTTATGGGTTGACATGCAATTCAATTAATGATGTCCATTTATGCTTCATATATTTAGGTCGGCAACTAATCCAAAGCGGCGGACTGGAGGATCGCAAGAAGGACTGGAGAATCATTCCGCCAGCTCAAAAAGACCAAGTCAACATAATGGAACGAACCAGGGTCAAAGTGGACCTCAAACAAGCGGGACTGCCCAGGAGGTGTCCGCAGACAGTTCTGCTGCAATTAAAGGTTCAGTTAGGAGCAGGGTGATGAGGGACACAGAACCATCCAGTCTCTCAGGTAGGAAAGCAATTAATTTATATTATAACTTAATGAGTACACAAAATATTATAATTGGACACTTGGCACTTGGACACAAATGTGTATGCATGCAGCCAATTGACTCTTGGAAGTATTTACATATAATTATAAGGAAAATAAAATTTTGATTAAACTAGGTGATTCCATGTCATTGTCATCGCCGACGACACTTAATGCACCTGGGTCCATGGATTGTCCACACTCCTTTGCCTTTCCATTGGAAATGAGGAAGCAAACAGACAACATTCGAAACCTTCTTGTTGGAAGAGTCAGTAAGACGAAGCCAGCTCACAAAGGAAGGAAAATAACCCTCTACGTTTGTACCTCATCCTCTCAAGGTCTAATTGAATTGATTTTATATTAGGGAATCACTATACAACTACGTATTTTGCTCAAGATCTTTTGATGCTTTCCGAAATTTTAAATACGAATTCGAAACTAACTGAAATTTGTTATCATAAAGAATTTTCCAACCCCAAATTATAGGAAGAAAATATTTATTACGTAGTTATAAAGGCTAATTTAATTAGTGCGCACTTTCCCCTAAAATTGTATTATTTTCCTGAATATTAGACTTCCGTCTGGAGAAAGGCAATTTACACACGGAAGTGTATCCAGGACTTCGAGACTACTGCTCAACTCGTGGCTATGAGCTGCACATAACCGATCTCCATTGGAAAACTGATTTAGAAACTCGGCAGGACCATCAATTTCCGGAGCTTTGCCTCGGCGAGCTAAAACGTAAGAGCAGAATGTGATAAAATGCAAATATTGTGCATATTGACATGAAAATCGCATCAAAGCAACTTGAATTTTGTGATGTGATGTCGTGCTATGGAGTATTTACTTTGGGAGAAGACCCCTGCTGATGCATCCATTTCTTTAATGATTTCTAGGGCAATCGGAGGTTTCCTACGTAATTCCTGTGTTATTTTTGAGTAACTCTTTGGGGGCTCCTCTTCTGCCTAAATCAGTGGAGCAACAGGATTTTGAAATGGCATTGAAAAACGTTGGAGATGCCGAGAGCAAAGCTATCCTTGAGAAATGGTATTCTTTGGACACTCATGCACAGCCTCCTTGTTATCAGCTCAATTCTATTGCAACTCATATACCAAAAATCGGGGTAAGTCTCCTTTTCCACGTATCTAATATTTCGGTAGTTCTCTATACTTTTCATCCAAAAAAGAACATGAGACAACAGATAATTACCATGAAAGCGATATCAGCAACAACTGGTTAATTAAACTTGTGTTTTGCAACTGCGTATTTACTTTTTGCGGACAACGAGGGGTCATCTACTCGTAATTATACAATTACTACATACAAGAGCTCATTTATTTTTAGCTTGTTATTATTAAGCAACAGCTCTGATAGAAAACATTTCAGCGATTCTCAGCTCTTTGGCAAACAAAACACTCACTGAGATAGTAACTAACGTACCGTAGGCCGTAGGTACCTTTGCCTTTCCTAGTATTACAAATTATTTACCATTAGAAAAACATTCCAGGAAAAGTCAAAGTTTGATCTGGAATATAATTATCTTTCTATGTACTACTGACTGTTGCTAAATGAATGAGTGTAGCGTGTGGTAGAGTATAGTATTTCATTATATGTTGTTCCCACTAAGTATTATCTTTTCTTGCTATCAATTACAGTCGGACAACGACGAGGACAAAAGTTCAGCAATAACAGAATGGAGAGCTATCGTGGAGCAAATCCTCAGTGTCATATTACGAGTTTTCCCTACGGAGCTTCGCGACACGTATCTCACTACAGTCATCGAACAGGTAAGTTCAACTTTCACTGTTGACTAGGGTATTACTACTGCAAACAAAAACTAACCAACTAACTCCAGTATCTTTTATTAGTAACTTTTATCTGTTTGCTTAATACGAAAACAATTAGTTTACTTCTCAGATACTAAACTTTTACACAATAGGGGACCCATTGCAATGCATTATATGAAAGTTCATTTTTAATGTAAGTAAGGATGCGATGGTGACACTGAATGTAAAAAAGACAGAAAAAATATCTTAGGACTTACTTAATTGCCGTGGGCTTTGTTTTTAAACTATAATTTTAATTTCTATTTTCTTAAATGTGTGTAGATCCAAGTTAGTAGTCATGCCGTGTCGTTTTCATATTACTTATGCGTTGATGCTTTCATTCACAAGGAGTTTGTTGTATAAAAACAAAAACTTAGCATAACAAAAGAACTGTTATAGCGAATTCATTAACTATAGATAAGTTTGCTTACTCGGCTATAACAATTACTTAGATGGTTTGTTTAAGTAGTAATATATGTACAAAGAGTACAGACATAAATTGCATGTACATAAATAGCCACTTAACTCTATCAGTATGCTTAGGTGTGAATCTACAATCTATTAAGTATAAACATTCATTACATATAGCACACAAATTACTCAGCCTTTAGACAATGACATTATAATTATAATATTTTTCCTTCGTCCTAAAGAAAATCAATTTTGGAATGTACAGTTTGGTTTGAGTAGGTTGAAGCCGAAGCATGTGTGGCTATTTGATTCATCTCTATTTTATTTTCATTGCTTTCTTTAGTAACGAGGATATAATGTAGGTAGTAGACGTACCTATCAAAATACCAACATAACATTCGAGTTATCTAGTCTGCTCGATTTTGTCCTGGTCTGTCCTGACTAGTGGAAATAAAAAGAAGAGACAGGCTGTCATACTCTTACACTAAATCGTGCAGTGGAACTAATACATAGTTTCAGAAAGAATAGAGCCAATAGTACTCTGTAGTTGTAGCATATACGGATTACGGAGAGCTATAGCTATGGTGTGGTATTTATTTAGCCTGGCTGGACTAGATATAAGAAGCAAGATGTACCCATCAACCTATCTCTCGAAATAAAATGAAAATAGGTAGGTGCATGTGTACATGTTGCTTGCATAGTCTATAAATAGTTATCCTCGCACACAGAATGGATATGTCATGCTACTTATTGAAATTACATAGAGCTTGTTCATACTCCGTGAGTGCTGGGCGTGTAAAAAATGAAACGTATATTGTACAACTGGTGTAAGTAAATAGGTATATAGTATCCAATCCACATGTGAGATGTGAGTTCAGGCTTTTCTTGAAATATCTCCTTTACTAAATATTTACTGGCTTATCCATCCACGTCCGAAAACATACTTATACCACCACACTTCTCCATGCGAGGAAATTAATTCATTGCAAACCGAAATATTTATTTTCCGATACACTGCTAGGGAGCTGTACTCAATTCTTACTCAAGGAAGCAGTGAAAATTGTTATATCTGTATCTGTACTATGAGAATGTGGCTATCTAACCGTAGGGATTTATGTTATGTGTATAGGTACTAGTAAGTAGATAATAGTATATAAACTAACATCTTTCCCTATTTGCATTGCTAACTATCCGTAAAGCCAATGGAATCTATGCATGTTATAATAACTAAGGCATGGCGATAAAGACGCCTTTATCGTTCTTCTAGCTTTATGTGTCTTATAATTTCTTACAACTTGTCTTAAGTACGTCTCAGTGACACAGAGATTGCAATATTTATCTAAAATACAGTGAGGGTCCCAAGTATTACATCATTACACTTTCTCCGTCTTCTGCTTTCACCCCAATTTAATATTGTACTATATTTGTGTGGGGCTTTGCAAAACGTTTACTGTTGTTCGAATTTTTATCATGCTTACTCCTGCCAATTAAAAGGTTCAGTTATTTCTTCTTTAACACTAATATAAGGTTTTTTAAGGATGGCAGCATAAGTTTTCTTCGCAATTAAATATTTTAGAACATTTAAAAGATATACTACTAGAGATAGATAGTCAACGATATTTCACCACATTGTTAATGAAACATAATGCAATGTTTTCACACTGCCACCTTGTCACCACAGCATATTACGGATGTTTTAATAAAAAAAAGTTTGATTCAATATTAGTGAAAGCTCAATCACCCAGTAAAATAGGACTAACGGTGACGACTCTGTCACCCTGTAGAATAAAATGGCACAACTTCATAGGTCGTATATAAGATAAGTAGTTCGTTGGGGCAAAAGTGTACTGTTCAGCTATTTGGGAACCCCTCTGTATATTATATATTATGCAATCGACAATTGACGTAGGCATTGTTAACTATGTGGTATGTAACACTTTGTAAGTATATTGATGTATTTTATGCCTACTTAAACAACATTGCACTTTTAATGAATTGTAGGAGATCCACAATTCGATTTTTATGAGTCGCGAGGTTGGGAAGCGGAGCATTTGGGCCCATCGGGTATTCACACATATTCAAAATGATCCTGGAGCTCCTCCAAGTACACCAATCGAGGTGGAAAAAAATAGACGATTGGAATCCCTTCACAGTGAATTAAAGGTACTTTCTTGGCTCTGACTTGACATGTTTTATGTACACACTAAATATGTTATCATTCCAACATTCTAGAGTAGCACTCTTGTTTATGTGTGTGATAAAGTGTTGCGTTGGCGTACATAGATGTAATGTGAATGCGATTTGATAAGAATGCATGCGTGAGCCACAGGAATGCAATGCAACGAACTGTAGTTATTTTGATGACGATATAAAAATATTTCAGAATCAATTGGTGGCTGATCACATTTTGCGTTTGCTGGTCAAATGGCACGATGGAGGCTTATCCACCGATCACGCAGAACATAACCAATACCTTAAGGAACTTTGCAATCAACTCACGACGCAATTAAGAGCTATTTTGGATGAAATTATTGACGAAGATAATACTAAGGTAACTTACATTCTTGGTCTTTAACCCTTTGGCTTAGGAAATGTGATGCTCTATATCAATCCGCGATTTAACATCCATCATCCTATTCTGAAATCTGTTACATAAGATCATAGTACGACGAAAACCGAGTATATATTATTGGAAAATGTAATCTGCAATCTTATATGTATATTAAATAATTATTTGCGGCGTAATTAAAATATGAGCGTGAAAGTTTTAAATTCTGTTTCACGATGAAGGGAAAGAAAATTATTCCTTATTTATTTACTTGGCACATCGTATAGGTGATAGGAGGTACTGGAAAAGTAATCAAAACTCGTTTTGTATTTTTCACTATTTAGGCTGTATGGAGATCGTGTTACGGTGTTAGCGGTGCATTGTGTTCAGAAGTGATGCAGCATACTATTTTCTGCCAGCAAGCAGCTAAATGTTCCGTTTCCGTTGAAAATGTGCTCAACAGTATTAAACAGTAACAAAATATTTAAATATTTCCGTCAATTTTACAGTAATTACTATAGTCATCCCGAGAAGATAATTAAATCTGTAAAGCGCAAATTCATCTTATGCACTTTCATGAAGTAGGTAATATCTATCATTAATAACATTCTGTACACTGACAAATATGCAAATGTAATGGAATTAATTTTCCTCAATACATACAAATTGCTAGTGATTTAAGTGAAAGCCATTGCCAGGCAGATTACAGTTATAATAAGACCAAAGCTGGCGTAATGTCCACTGAATGCGTTAAGACGAAGGAAGAAGAAGCAATTAAAATTGGGTAATTTGTCTTTAGGTACATCGGTGGTGACAAAAACTATCCTATGGTAATTCACGGAGGGAAGGGATGCGGCAAACGATGTCTACTTTCTCGTGTTGTTCAACAATGCGCGACTTGGTACCCAGACGCTTTGATTGTGTTTCGCTTCGTTGGCCTCACCCCAGAAAGTCGCTCCCTTGTTCAATTACTCCGAACCGTTACTTCCCAATTAGCATTTCTTCTTACCGGCAGGAACTATTGGATACCTCATGTGAGTTTTGCATATTAACGTTTCTATTGACCTCAATGGATTTTATGTATTTGCACTAAATTTAATTCTGTCGCATATAAGTACACACCTGAGTCAAATATTATTTTTAAGTTGGCCACAAAAAATTCCAATTGCAATTGTAAAACACATACATACATAGTTTTGGGAAAAGTAAACAGCAATCTTGTCGAAATTTGATCACAAATTATTTCCGGACAGAGAGAAAATTACGTTACCCAACAATTTATGAGATGAAACTTAGTCGACAAATGCAAACTGTCTTTACTAAACTTTCTCTCAAGCCTTTAAACTTAGCAAGTCCAAGGTTGGAAACTTTGAGTTAAAGAGAAAGTTGGTGAAAGTTGCGAATGTAATTATTTTAAACTTGACAACTGCATAAGCTAACTTTTAGGCTTACTGTGTGGACTATGAGTTGTCTAATGAATAATTTTACAAGATAGTAAGATACATACAATAGTATCTCATTAATAATTGTATGTGCTCTAATCTTGTTTCGCTATTACCAATGTTAAATTATTTATACATTTGCTAAGTTTCAGTTTAATTTTAATTAATGTATGAAAGCCAAGACTGTGTTATATTGTTTAATCGAGGTCCTTTATTGTTTATTAATTAATGTGCGGCCAGTCCACTATTAGTATATTTAATATGGGTCAAGAATTCAAGCGTCACAATTATTTAAACATCATTTTGCTCACTATGAATGACATAATTATTTACTGTATGTAATACGTCATTGAATTATTGGCTGCAATATTCGATTATACTGAATGCAGGCTTCTTCTGCAAATGAAAGTTTACTAAATAGATTACGTATGTAGATTGTGTTGTGGTAATTAAATCTGGTAATTAAAATTCATCAGTTTCTTGTCACTTGTCGCTTTTAGAATGTTCGGAGTTACCATCATGAGTTGTACAAGATGTTGTCAAACACAGCTGCTGCTCCTCTTGTTCTCGTTGTCGCCGACGGACTTGATGAGGTAATTCAATTTCATTATAAGTACTACTTCTATAGTAAATCTTAACTTTCACTGTATGCATGCAGGGCTGCTAGTTATGATATTCTGGTATAGGCATGTCTGAGTAAGTCATCTTACATCCTTCGTATTCTTGTCACACTTGACTTGCTAATCGTTTAGGCATCAAGTATATTTTAGATTTGACAACTAAATACGAAGAATTGACATGCAATAAATGTTTCCCTCAACACGCACAATCTTATGCTAGGAAAATAGTTTGCTTGATTAAATAAGGCTTCTCCATGAGTGCCAAGTTACATACATACTTACTAGAAGTCCTTATTTACTACAGAGTGTAGATTATGTAAATGCACCGTCGCATGGGATTAAACGTTAACTATTATGTACCTCTCGGTGTCGATAACTTTATATCATTAATTTGTTAACAAATTTTAGATTTACAACTACTTTGATTTTGAATCCTTACTTTGCCATCTTTGTAGTAGTTACTGGTAGTGGAGAAAGTTTACCATTGTGAAAATGTTATGACCAAGTAAATAAAAATCATGCTGTAATAAATAAGTATAATCACAAGTAGGCATGATCGAAAGCATTATTATTTCAAAATATAGGAGCGAAATACTGTGATGCAATCTGAAATAATTTGCTAGGGACAAAATTGCAAAATCTACTCGGGCATTGTAAACCCAGCTTACCATCCTCAGGTAAAAATCCGAAACATAATTGCAAATTGTGATTAGCTTTCCTTTTCTAGTACTAAATAAGGCAGACGTCACCGTAGTGCTATAGTTTAGACATCAGTTTGTACGAATGAATTAGTGAAAAGCTCCTGAAAGTCTTGAATAGCATTCAAAGTATATGATTTAAAAGTTTTATAAGGGAAAGGCAGCATCATTGCAATGCTTTACGGTATTCCTATTATTATTACTCAGTATGTAATGTGTGACATAAAGAAAACTGAAAAAAATAAATGAGCGCTAATAATGGAGATGAATGGGAAATAGTTAGTCATAGAAGAACGTGCATTATATCAAATCAAGTAAAGTAGGTAAGTGAAAGTTTTGTAGGGCACGAGTGACGGTGGTTCTGGTTCTGGTTGTGTGACGATGATTGTAACGATCGATCAATTTGTCACGCTTTCTCTATTCTCTTCTACGATTTCACTTTTTACACACTATCTTGCATACCTTTTATACTATAAAGAAAGAAATGCTATTTTTCAAACAAATTGGAAGGTTCTTTTTCCACATTTATATATCGCAAACTTATCTCGACTTCTTTCTTTGCAGTTTGTAGTACTTCCTTATATTTATAGTTGGGTTTACTTACCAATAGAAGTTCATCGAACAAGGTGAAAAAGCGTCACACGACTTTCTCCAGTTCAGTTAGCAAATCATTGGACATGAAGCTTTCTTTTTAGGCTTTAGAATACATATTAATAATATTTTCCTGACCGGTATTCAATTCCCGGGTTTAGACTAAGCGTTACACTTGACTCTAACTAACCCGTAAGTCAAGTTTATACAGTTGACTTGACTGATTGATCGCACCGTGTCCAAGTATAGATATTGCAATGTAATACACAAGCCACAAACTATGTACATACATACAACTAATAGCAACTGGCAGAAAGAGATAACATACATACAAGTTTGTGTTCACTTCAATAAGCGTGAAATTCATGAATACATAGTTCATGAAATTTGATTTCATGGAGCTTTTCAATTATTTAGTACAATAGTAGTAGTGGAGTAGCGGAGAAGAGTAGCGGAGCAGTTTTTACCATTGACAAAGTAGGATTCATTACTAAAACATAAGTTTCAAAGCAAATGGACTAAATGACATCTTTTGGGTACTAAAGTCTCTGCGTAAAGTAATTAGGCAGATAACCTTCTCTCCTAACCTCCTCCTCCTTTTTTCATAGCAATATAACCCTATCATGCCCAGGAATTGATTAAAAACGCTAAAGAATACATTCGTACCGGAAACGATTGAAAGGAAAATCGAGACAGCGTATACATTGCTTTCGTAATGGCGTAATTAGCTGTTATGATACAATCTGTAGGTGTATAACGAATAGATACTTCCTTCGCTCGCGTAAAAATAAGCAATTGTCAATTTGTAAGTAGTAATAACAATAAAAATCGGAATATTACCTGATGTTGCATACTTTTGCAATTCTTGAGGTGATATGATGTGCCAAACACAAACTTTATTAATACTAGATAAATACCTACGTACCATATCGCTTAAACAGATGCGTAAGTAGTAGAAATATTCACTACATTATTTCTGTGCGATCGATGCGATGCGATAGAAGTGTAATTATGTAACAGTAAGTGTAGTATTTCGCCGATGTTATCTTTGAGCCTAAATACTCGCTAAGCTAACACTTGCTAGGCAATTTGTGTCAAACCTTTTATGTTTTCCATGCTATTTTCTACAATTATAAACATACTGATGACGCAAATGTTGTTGTTGTGTATGTCGCTAACAATAGCACTGTGTACCCTTACACCTACACATGAATTATAAATAGTATTGATGCAATTGAAATGTAAACATTTTTTATAATAATGGTTCTAAATTGTAAACTATCTTTGTTCATTTTCAGTTAAGTCCATTTGAGAGCAATGAGTTGGAATGGTTGTCGCAAGAATTGCCTCCCCGAATGAAGCTCATATTGTCCTGTGCCGAGGACTCCCCTGTCTTTCAATCCATTAAGGTCAACATGAAACATGACGAGGCTTTCATCTCTGTAAGTGCTCTCTATATACGTTTTAGTTCGTTTCCATGTACTATCTCTTTATGTGAACATCAGAGAGAGATCTAACTCTGTGTGGCTACTGGTGGTAAGCACTACTGGTTGGAACTAGACCACTCTATTACTGCTAGTGTGTTAGTAGGACCTATCATTTCCTTTTTTGTCTCGACTTCCCTCATTGTTAGCTACATAAATGTGTAGAGAAGGCATTGTACAATTACTGCTATTGTTATTGTTACTGGAAACCAACAAAAAACAAATATGTGTATATCTGTGTCCGCAATAGTTTATTTGGACGAATTACACATGATTTCAAATATCTTGTGACAGTAGGAACCGCAGCGACAATCTTGCTCCGTTCAAATTAGTTATAGAGTATGAACACCATCAAATGTGTATACTTTCTCCAGGAACTTAACTTATAATGGATTTTCACTTTGTTGTGATCATAAACATATTTAGTATTTCATCTTTTTGCATCAAAATAATGAAAAATCGACTCACCATTACCATACTGTTTTCAGTACGTTTTCAGTGAAATAAAAATCAGTAGAATGAAAAACACTAATAACAAAATTTTCCACTTCAAAAAATAGATACATAATTATGTATGGAGAAAGTCGGAGAAAGCCTATTTCTTTTGTTTCCAGCCAATTGAAACTTTCTGTAGACATATTATGATAAAAACAAAGTACCCAATGTATGTACTTATAGTCCTCCAGGTCTGTCTGCCTGTCATTATGTCCTGTTCGTCTACATTCATTTTGCAATCATTAAAGACTACAGTTGTACGAATGTACTTTGAATTGAATTGAAGAGACCTGTTACGTACGCATCATAGTTTTATATTTCGTTGGACTAGACTAAAACATAATATGATTTATCTCAATTTGAAAAGTTCAAAGTTCATTTTCCTTTGTTGTCCAAAGACCGTAGCTACTTCTATAGGGAGTCCTGAAGGAACTCCATCACATGTCATTTGTAGTTACACTCTATTAATCTAATGTCAACATATATATTTTTTGTTACAATGCTTTCTTTTCCAAACTTTTCATTCATGGAGTTTTATGTTGAGTGAGTGGTGTCCTTCATTCAGTAGTATGTATTACATATAATAATATCAAAAGTTTTATACAGGGCAACAATTCCTACTAAATTATAACAAGACAGTTTGTCAAATCCTGTTCAATAACGAAGTTATCTACCCTCAGATTTTGTCATTGTATATATACACGAATGTAGCCATTGATGTTCAAACTTATAACTTAATGCGTTGCTTATTCTGATCATTGTTTCATTGGCTTTTAGATGTCTTCGATGGCCCCGCAAGCAGCTGAAAGTCTCTTGACAGCGTCCATTTTGCAGTACTCTCATAGCGCTGATGCTGAAGTACAGAAGCAACTTTGTAGTCGGCTCAAACATTGCACTCTCCCTTTGTACATCAAGGTTAGTCACTTTCTCAATTATCATGTAATGATACCGAAAATTTCGACTTTTAGTGTAGTGTATACTCTGGAGTAATTAATTGTTCCTAAAATCGTTTATACTATATGCTCTGAGAGCATTATTGAATCGTTTACTTTGCAAATTAAAATTAAACTGCGCATTCGAACCCTATGGCACGAAAAGAAACAAATTAAGTTAGCTGGGGATTATTTTTAGATATTTATTTACGAATACCGGAGTCGGTAACCTCCTCTGCTCCATGTAAGACTGAACTTTGACATTTGCATATTTTCATGATTGACAAAATAGCATAAACAAGCATTTAATGCTCCAATAACTGGAAGTAACGGCAAATCTTTCCTCTTGTTGAGCCACTCCTACTCAATTTATTTACTTAAGTAGACATATTACTATTATTAGAGGAGGATGTTTCCCACGCACAGTTAAAATTCCAGAAGCCACACTCTGTAGCTTAACTTTAAACTTTTCGTCATCCATTTATAGTTTAGATCCTTCTAAATTAGTCATATCATTCGTGGCTAAAAAGCTTGCCAAGATGTACAAAACGCTCCTTAACAATCTACGGTACCGGAAACGTTATTTATTTTAAGTGTGCATTTATTACAATGGTAAACATGTAATATATTTGAGGCAGCACATTAGTATTATATTTAACACACTAAACACAGTTAGCAACTACTACATAGATAAATACTAATAAGTAGGTACATTACGTAATACATAATCCCAATCCACATACATACGCTAGGTACATAAACACGATACAATAATAATTTATTTATGTAAGTGAAAGTACTTTACTTTCACCTACACATACATTACGCCCACATGTATTCCATCAAGATACCTAGTAATTTAGACAAATTGTAGTAATAAATCTCTCTTCTAGTATACTATATGTATACTAATTCTACGATTATGTAGGGACGACAGAAGTTTACCTTATCGCTAGAAATTTTGAAAATTTCACAATAGAAGTCAAAAGTGAGTAATATTGCTACAAATGGTATAGTCGATCAGTGGCTATAATTTAGAGTTGTCATTAAACATCCTTAATCATTAAAAGAAATGTTTCTCTCCAATTTATCTTCCTAATTATTTGTCTGTATGCTAATACATTTTATTAAAACATATTGTTTAATGTCTTAATTTTAGGTATAATCTTAATGTAAATTAGGGAACGAAAGTAATACCAATATATGCTTTAATTGTAATTGTATCAGCAATTTTTGATTTTTTGATTTGATACTCGCCCAACATTGTGACATTAACATCAATTTTACACGTACTACTTAATTGGGAATATACATTTTCCTATATCCATAGCCAATTTCTATAACTAGTACCTTGTATGAGAGGCTCTGTAAAGTTACCTGGATTATTGAGCAATTTATCAATTATTACTGTGGGTAGTTAAAGTAGGGATTCCAAACAGTAAAATACGGACGTACATTCGTATAATTCTTGTCTGTGGGATTCCATCATGTTAGTACTTTTATTTGTGGTATGTTATGTAACGCAGCCAACATGAAAGCTTGAGCGAGTGAATTGAAATAGTCATATAATGGCAAGTGCGTCAGTACTTAATATTACAATTAATACTTAGTCCTTGGGTAGTTCCTTCATGCATTCTTATATGGCTTGAATGCGAAGCTAACTATAACGCAATGTAGAAAGCAGGAGAAACAAATGAGTTTATTAACTACCTAAACGTATAAATGTAAGCATTCTCAGAGAATGTGAAATTGGTAATTGCACAAGGGAAGGCACACATCACAGACTGACATTCTCATCTGGAACAGAGCCATTAATACTAAATCTGAATCCGAACAAACCAAAATCGAATAGAAACAGAGAATTCTGTTCAGTTTAAGAACTAAATGTGACAGATGAAGCCGCAAAAGCAATGCATCGTATTTTACTAACGTTTATAAAGCATTGTATTTTGTATGTAGCAGGTCAGGGAATCTGGATCTGGAAGGTAGAAGAGCTATTACATTAAATTAGGTATCTCCAAATAAAGTTTATGAAATGTGAAGCTCATGCTCACACAAGGAAGTAAAAGTCTGCAGGAGAGTTGAGGTTGAACTCTGATCTTTTGAAATTATTCACACATTGCCATGGCTCAGAAGGGAAAGAAAATCCTGATCTACCACAGGATAGAGCTCCACATCACAATATAAAACTACAGAAAAGCCAATCCATGCAGATCAGGCAGAATACATACTTCTCACATAAGATACAAATACAACCAGTCTGGTTCTACACTGGTTCTACATGCTATGCTGTACTAAGCTAATATAATTTCAGAAATCCCCTTTTGCTTTATGGGCTCGCTTACAAACTTCCTACTATCGCATCGCTATGATATCTCAGAACTTACAGTACAGTACATACTTATAATACAAATTCATAACGTTTAATATTATATAGTTCACAAATATTTAGAATACCTACACCACATTACGCGTGGTTGAAATTCATAGTTCTGGTTTCATGTGCATTTGAGCGGAACGCTATTATAGTGATGAAATGTAGGTATTTGTGGACTCCATATGTCAGCGGCCCATATTACCCCTCGATGTGGTACCACATAGGGCCTGAGATCTACCTATACCCTACCCCCGGGGGTTAAGTTAGGGTAGGAGTGAATACTTGTATACTTCTCTTAGAACAAAATCCAGAGCTCCAATTTTTGACATCCATTGAGTTTTCAAGACATTAGTAACCTGTTTAATGATGTTCCAATAACTTTCATACAATGCAGTATACTTTGTATACATCGTGGATGCCCAAAAAGCATTTTATTCACAAACCGAATATAAATTATGTAATCTGTTTTTGATTATTATGGATCAGTTTTTAAATACTACATAACTATAATTAATTTTGCGGCATTGCATTGGGGATAAGTAATTTTGATAAATAAACTTAGTATTAAGTAGTTATTATTAGTACTAATTTACTAATAAGGAATTTTGATTCACTTACACAAATTATAATATATATTTTTAGTAAATAGAAATCGTATATATACATTTAGTATTAATTGAAATATGTACCACCAGAATCAGAAAAATGCAAAAGTATAGTCTTAGTTCAGGCGCATATCACATTTTGCTACTTTCCTAGATAGATCGATGGTGCCATTTGGATTGAAGATAGGTTGTGCCGCTGACATATGTATTAGATTAGATTTGAAATGTGTTGTAAAGTAAATGTATGTAATTGTTCGTAGGTGTTGGCTTGGCAGGCATGTATAGACTGTCAGGCAGGAGCGGACGTTGCAGCCGTTAATGATGTGAGCTCTGCAATCAACGGTCTTTTCGACTACCTGGAGAAATCACTGGGCAAGGAAAAGGTAATTCACTTTTGCCTTATATCACTTTTAGCTTTGTGATCTACATTTCCATGTTCTGTTTTATCCTGCCGTATATAAACACTGCACATCAGCAGCTCACATCTCACCTTTTGATATTTGCTGATACTTTCTCTCTCAATCTTTCTACTCTGCTATAAGATTGTAATGCTATGTATGTATACTTACGGGAATAAGTGCTAAAGAGGAAAACAGAATCGGAGAAAGTTCTTAGTAAATATTAGTAGTATTAGTACTTTCCCTATATTTTATTGTGTATTAGTTCTGTATTTTATGTAAGTTATCAAATCCCAATCCATATATATATTTACAGACAAGATCAGTAGTAAAACTACAATGTATGTAACAATAAACGTTTGTCCTTGTTTAGTATTTCAATGTAACCAGAGTCAAAGTGCTAAGTACACTTTCACCTGATTCCATTCTATCTCTCAATTTTATTTTCCTTTCTCTTTACTTTTACCCTTTATTATCTGTGCCCATGTATTCTGTTCTGTTCTGTTGCATTTTCAATGTATTCCTAAAATGTCAAAGGTAAACGTAAACTCTATGTTCGTGTTATTCCCCAGCAGAAAAGCCTTGTCATGTCCTCGCTTTTCATCAGACATTATAACAACAGAGGATATACGGGATCAAAGATGAATTTAATTGGCTATCATTCATGGCACTTAACCTTACTTTTGTTTTAAACAGGTTGAAATGGCACTAGCATTGATTTGTGCTTCTCGCTATGGTATTTGTGACTCGGAATTACTGGATCTTCTCGCTCATTGTCCTACGTTCTGTTCAAAAGTCACTTTACGTAAGTCAATTGAATTAGTCTTAAATACATTACATTCTATATTTACACATCCAGCAAAATTTTAATGGAAATCTTTAACCAGGTAAATTACATAATAGGAGTATGTAATCTCAAATAAGTTTTCGAAAATAGTAGGTATACAATTCCTAGGTAATCTATTCCAGAAAAATTCCCGTTTACCCGAAATGCCCACAAAATCCGAGAATGAATTCTTTGGTAGTCATACACTAGAATATCTTTTGCATAGTACTGTTATGTAGTATGTTGGTGTAATTTTCTGAGCATGGATATATTTGTGTAATTTGCTATTGAAGAAAGTGTTAGCGGTAATGTTAAATACGAAAGAGGTCTATATAGGTCGCGATAATAAAGTAATATAATGCATGTAATGTAAGCTAATTCAATGGTCTAATGACGTAGGCTTTGTGATTGTGATGGATTTTCTATCGAATATTCATGCTTAGAATATTATTATTAGTTTCATTGTGATCATCCTCCCCATTCATAAATATGACAGAACTGTCTCCTCTGCATAACATTTTCAAGCTTATTCCTTTGCCCTTGACTCGGTATTATTATAATACGAGCAAAAGACGACATGACGTAGGTACAGGAACATACGCACCTGTTTCATTGAAAAATGAAAGGGTATTGAGATAAATAAATCTTGAATGTGGATATATTATCAGTACACATAATATGTATTTATGAATGAAAGAAAATGTTTTCAAGACACGATATGATGTGATCTGAGCCATAGGAAAGCTTAATATCCTGTGAATCCTCTCAAATTCTGTCTTTGCCCACTGAGATTACCAAACTTGGTGCCTATTGGAGAAAGGACATGCGGAGTCGATTTCATTGGCCTTCATTTTTACTGTCAACTCTGAGTTATATTTTCTGTCACATATAAAAGGGTTTGCAGATAAATATGTACTGTACTATACACACAATATTATTACCTTCTTTGAGACAGTAATTAAATGTGTTGATAGTTATTTTTTTGTATGTCATATGAGCAATAGGATATAAAGTACTTTTCCCGGCTATCCTTTGCATTTACTTGATGGCTGAATGATTACGTACTTAGGATGTAAATACTTACAGTTAATACAATCCAATAATTCACTGTAAAACTATATCTTATTACTTAACTCTGTGCACAATTACACATCTAACGTCTGTAAAAATATTCAACGATCTCAGCTCAACCCTACAATTAAATACAATACAATACTACTACCGTATTAACCGTATATATAACTGAAACTGAAGTAATCCATATGTGGACATTGTGATTAGCCATAACTAATGTATGAATGACCAAGGGCATAATATCTGGTAGCCATGTACTCTTAACCAGGGCAACTTATAGTGTTTTTTAGTAAGCTGTATCTGATTTTTAACGAATACCTGAATTCATAATACTATCCACCAGTATTCTACCAACTATCTATCTACCTGATAAATCTAACAAAATGATTACATCTAATATGATAAAGATAATATACTTACGTAAATATTCCAGCAAATAAAATAGTTAACTGACATATAAATGATAAAACTTGCTTATTATACGTATGTAGTATGTTTATAAGTATACACATGTATAGTACAGATATGTAGTTATGTAGCAAAGCAATGTTATGTTTAGTAGGTACTCTCGGCTCAAAAATGATTGAGACTGTTTTTGAAATAGGCTCCGCCCATAAGGTATATATTATACTACGTCGATTACCTAAAAGATGCTCTACTGCCAATGTAGACTGACCATAAAGGCGGAGCCTATATTTCAAAAACAGTCTCAATCATTTTTGAGCCGAGAGTATGTACTACTTAGTATGTATGTAGTTTTTAATAATTTATCTGATAAAATTACCTTGAGTGAACTTTACCTGTAAAGTTTGCACGTAAAGCCGTTTGAGAATGAAATACGTGGGTGGAAATTCTATAAAGCAATCGCTATCTATCCGTCACTTTTTGCCAGTTTCAGGGCAATCTATATAAAAGTATTAAATACTAAAAGTATGAGCTTGATATTGAATTCTAAAGAGGTTTTGGTTCGCTTTGTGAAAGTCAAAGTTCGTATCTAGATGTATGTACCACCACACCAAATACTAATATAACAATACCTGTTTCTTTCTTTTATACTTTTTGAAACTCAGATTAAGGGTACATAAGTACATAAAATCAGTTTAACTGCTATAGTAAATGTAAATGGACTGCTCTACTAGTACTTATGTACTTGTGCTACCTTTACTGAAGAAGAAACGAAAACATACGTGGGAGGAAGAGTGGGATTTCACTCTGAGCTTTTACATTCTCATTGACGTCTGCTTTCTTTCTATTTGCTTTTCAAGGATACATAATCTAGTGCTCGTAGTAAATAAGTAACTAAGTAGGTAGTAGGTAGGTAAGCTTTAGCTTAATGAAAGAAAGGATTTCCTAGAATCTTTTAATGAATGAAAGTTCAGGTTGAGTATCTTCCGAAGTTAAACTATCTTGCTACAAGTTTGATAATGTATTTGCATATACTTATGCACAGTAAATGAAGTGGTTATTCACTAATGTAATGTAATGACTTAATATATTTCTTTTGCATCAACAGTCGATTGGGCTCCAGCGAGCTTATTTCTGGCTCAACTGTGCCAAAGTCTTGGGCCATTTATTGAGTGGGGTGTGGCTGGAGGTGCTGTGGTGACTCGCTGGCGAGACTCAGCCCTCGTGGAAATCGTCAAGAAAAGATACATTGGCAATAAAGAGCAAGAAAAGAAGACGCGTCAAGTGCTCCTTGACTATTTTCAAGTGAGAACAATATTTTACTTTCTCTTTCAATCTTATTTTCTTTAAACACTTGTATGAGTTGCAGGGAAAATGAAAAATAAGAATAAACGCGACTACCTAGTAAATAAGGAATAATTCACCAAATTTCGGTATTTGGAACAAAGAAGTACTGATAAAATATCCTTCTAACTTCCAAAGAAACCGTTCGTGTAAATAATCTACAATGTTTGATGAACTCGACTTATGAACCTTTTCATATAAAAACCTAACTGGCACTAAAATCGCAATTTGTCGCAAATCGATGGTTGAGGAGTAGTGCTAAGGATGCTAAGTTTGATGCGGTAGTAATTAAGTATGAAACAGGAACTTTTGGGACTTTCCTTTTTGTATTAATGTTGGAGTTTTAGATCACCTGCAACATGTATACCTAAAAATTCTTTATATCTATGTATTGTATAGTTCATGTATCTGCTAAGTATCTTGAATAAATGTAACAGCTATTTCCTGTAAGAAAGTGAAGTCCGAATGTAGGTCTTATTGTGAAAGAAACCATTTTGTGCCCTTTCCCTTGTTTTTTCAAAGGTCAACAATATAATTCTTTGAAGCTAAAAGCTTTTCTTTGTTTCTATTCAGGGAAACTTGAAGGAGAAGAAGAATGGCCGTAATATTAACGTGACAACTATTTTAGGCAACAGGTGAGTACTATTCATTTCAATGTTAACGTTTTATTCCGCTATGTACCATGCGTGAAAGTGAAAGCAAGAATTTAGTTATAAATGTCGAATTGTTTTCCATTACTTTCCCTTAGACATCATAGACGAAAATTGGAAGAGGTACCTTACCAACAGCTACACCTCAAGGGATCTATAAAAACGGCTTGTCTATGCAATGTGGATTGGCTTTTGGAGAAACTGCAAGTATCGGATGTGTATAATGTAAGAACTTTCTCCACATGTTGTTCTCACATTAAATAATTTTTGATTGGTATCAGTAGTTTTATTTAGGTATGTGCATAGTTACTATAGTACATGCAATAGTAGGGTAAAATCAACGGATGTATAATATGTGTTCGTGTCATTGTATACTTATAATGATTATTCTTTGCTTCCACACAGGTAATTGAAGATATAACATTAGAAACTCAGGGAGGAGATAAACGCAAAGATTCTGATTTGTCTTTGCTTCTGAAGACCTTAGAGCTTAGTGCAAGTGCTTTGAGTCACGATGGAAAGCAATTTTTCGGTCAAGTGTACGGACGACTTTTACCAATATTTCAAACCGGTAGCCAAGAAATCAACAAATGTCCGTTTGTGAAGAGTCTGTTCGAGCGATCCCAGAAACCAAATGTCCCCTCGTTCCTTCCCATTTCGCAAAAGCTTCTGTATAATCCCAGAGACTTTGGTTGTGAATCCCTCTCTCCAAGTTTCTACGAATTGGGAAATAGTGCAAGTTGTTTCGACGAGGTCACTCGTCTTAAAAGCGGAAATCAATACGTTGTTAGTTTATCCACGGCTAAGGAGGAGGTTATCGTTTGGAATGTGTACTCAGAGAGTCCTGTACGAACGTTGAAAGGTGTCCTCAATCCAAACAGTATTCGAATCATAGATGATAAGAGAGTGGTTATATTGTGCGGAAGAGAATTGCAAATATTCAATTTGGACGATGGCTCGTTCATTAGTAAGTTAAAGGGAGTGATGAATCAAAAAATGCCGTATTTCGGGCTCCACGACGAAAATCACGTAGTGGCTCTTTCTCGAAACCGAATGTATGTCAATCTTATGAATCTTGAGAACGGAGACTGTGTAACGACATT
The DNA here is from genome assembly GCA_034694165.1 of Tomocerus mixtus. Classification (NCBI taxonomy): domain Eukaryota; kingdom Metazoa; phylum Arthropoda; class Collembola; order Entomobryomorpha; family Tomoceridae; genus Tomocerus; species Tomocerus mixtus. The sequence goes on along the minus strand of JAQFYC010001107.1, from coordinate 9,948 downwards.
TAAAGTTGGCGAAGATCGATTTCTCAATTCTTTGATTGTCTCCGATAACGGAAAGATCCTTGTTTGTGGTGACGAGACTCAGAAACCCTTTCCGTTGCTTGTTTGGGATCTCACTTCTCGTAAGCTATTGTATGATCTTCGCATTCCGCATAATGAGTTTCTCACTCAGTACTCCGCTATCACCAAGGAAGGACATTTTGTTTGCTGCGTATGTAAAGTAAGTTCTTATTCTTCTTAAGATCTTCAAAACATACTGATATTTTATATTACATTACATCCGTTGCTTTAACTTTTTATACCAAATCTAATCAACACCCTTTTTCTGACTTTCTCTAGGAGGTAGATGATTCTGGGCCAAATTATATTGTAGTCTACGATCTTCAAAGCGGTACTTTATTTAAGAAATGGAAACCTGGATTCAGTACACAAGCCATTGCCATTTCAGCTCAGGGGGGATGTGTCATCAATGCTATAGAAGACAATCGAATTCTTGTCTGGGATCTTGTGACAGGTATTTTTAAATTCCGTTGTGGGAATTTCATAGCTAAATTTATTTTGCCCATGAAAATCATAAACTCAATGTCTGCAACTTTGTTTTACAGGGGCTTGTCAGTGGTCTCTGGAAAAGCATACTGCTCCTGTTGACAACCTTAAATTAGATCACAAAGGAGCTCGGTGTCTTTCTTGTGATTCAACAGGAAGAGATCGAACCGTCTGTCTCTGGGATATTAGCAATGGTAAAAATTGAAATCAATCAATATGTCCTAAAAATAGTGCAACGCTTCTTTACGAAATGAAAATACCATTTCAATTTTCTTGTAGGGACTTTACTGGCTTTATTTACACCGGATATTTCTTTCTCCGCTTGTGAGGTTTCGAATGATGGTACTGGAGTCATGTTAGGTAAGCAAATAGGCAAAATTAATTACACATTGTACCTTTTTGAGAACATCAATACAATTGCAATTGTTATTTATTTCATTTCAGGTCTACGAGGGCGATCCGAAATAGCTACACTCTTATACCGAAGCAACGCTACTATAACGTGCAACAGGGTAGATGAAAAATTTGGGGATGAAGCCAATCTTGGAAAAATAACGGATTTAAAGAAACCTCAAGAAGCTGCTTAGTTAACAAAGCTATTATAGAATTCGGCCACCAACATCAAAACTGGACTAAAATTTAATTCGCTGATTTGACATCAGTGATGCGAAGACGTATCTCAAATTATATTTCGCAACTCTTGCATTTCATAACCAAGGACTGCCACAAATTGTCTTGTCTCTGTGTCACTAGTCGTAGTCACTACTAAACTACTAACTATAAAAACTTACCTAAACTGGTTACTTATTAACCCAAACTCAATCAAAAAATCAAATCACTGTCACTACGTAAGTATTAAAATGGGTTTCCTCTTATATACAATATAGTAACATGCACAAAACAATGCGTAACATTCGTCTCAAAAACTCTTTCCCCAAAGACTAACGCCTGAGCTACGCACCATTACCATTACCATACCACAAACAATACCAAACCAATAGCTACTCAAATTAGGAAGAAGAAAGTAAAATGATGCTTATTTTCATTCATAGTCACTAATTACTAGTAAAATAAAAGTTTCAAACCCAGAATCTTGTAATTAACATTCTACGTGTTGCGAGCTGAAAAATATACCTAAATACTAAATAATCTCAACTTTACTAAAATTACAATTACAAGCAAAACTTAATTGTCATATACGTGAATCGTGTAGCGTACAAGAAAGGTATGTAATGAAGAAAACTAATGTAATTATGTATAGAGTGTAAAAAATCTCATATCCGCATTTAAAAAATACAATTGAATGAATAGATCTGCTTATTGTGGAGCAATACTTTCATAGCAATGGACTTCACTTCCTCTATAATTATCTATTGCTCCATGAAACGTACTGTAATTAATGTGTTATACCATGGCATTTAGACGCGAATCGTAAACCGTAATCGATAATCGTGCTAAAAACACTAATTAAACTGAATTTACAATAGAGTAGTAAATATATTGTTAAGTTAAGAGTACCCAGCTGGTTTGGGGCTATTTCATATACATAATACATACATATTACTATTGTACACATAGTCTATATATAATTTTAAGGCCATAAATAAGTAACTAATGTAACATAATACTTATGCTCTATGCATTAAATATACTGATAATGTACATAAACTATGCTTTACATAGTAATCAGTAGTCACTATTACTAGTAATCAAACCCCAGCACAAAGTTTCTAAGTAAAAGTACTATAAACGAATTCTTGGGATTTCATTTTAGAAAAATTAGACTTAAAATTTCTTAGAGATTCCTTTATAGCATTAGCATTAGATATGATATGAGGTATCAACACATTCGGTACTCAATGTTCAAATTCATTCAAACAATTATTATTGTAATAACTAATTTTATAATCTTCATCTTTCAGTGATGCTAAATTTAGTTTTTGATTTCTTCTTGTAAATGTTCTGTCTAAAGATACGTTCAGGCTCAATACAAAACTTTGTTGAAGCCTTGGCCATAAAATGTGTTTGGTATTTGTAAAGAGCTGTCCAAAGATTGGCACACAGGGCCAATAGAATCATACGCTTAAATGCACTACATTTTTCAAGGATTTAAATTTTACTAATTATAATTACAAATACTAATTACAACAATAATTATTATCCAATATAATATTATCTGTACAATCAGATATAATAACCATCTAGGTATTAACAAAGAAACAAATGAACAATGAGAACAAACTATTATACATAGGAATAAATACATACTTACACTACTTACAATTAGATAAACAAGTATGTAGTAACAATAAATAAATGTATCTCGCGAATTCTTGCAAATAAGACCTTATAGATCTGAATTCTGAATTTTAGGTTCCCTAAATTGTATCATCACTAGCCCTTGCATTTACATAATAAAATTAGTATTAGTATAAATAAGTAGTTTTTGAAGTCAGATCGAGTCTGTACTGTACATAGAATATAGGGAGAAAAACTATTACTGGTTAATACAGAGCAATTTAATGTAAAATGTAATATGAATGTGTATACTAATAGATAGTTGCTGGTCAATGTCTATTGCCGTTGATAATTTCATTGTACCTTACACTTCAATAATAACATTACCACTTACTACATACAATACAATGTGTAAATAGAGATTAGCTAGCGTTATAGAGTATTTTAGAAGTAGATACATCGTAGGTGCAGTAGAATTTATTCGTATTTGTAGTCGGGGGATGTACCAATGTAAATTGCAAGTGTACTGTATAATATTAGTAAAAGCGGATAGTGTCACCACACACACCTTGTACTATATTGCGAGTAAAATACATTACATGAAGATTAGACAATGCCTTTAACTTGTAGGTTTATTATGATTATTACTGTATTTATTCAGTTGATTAAAGCCTACCTTGTGGTTTAACTAATGTTATATGCTTATTAAGTCGGAAAGGTCAGCCTGTAAATTTTACTGTGACTTGACTTAATAAGACTTTAAGAAGAGCACAGTACAATCATTGTATAATTTCTGTACTTATACCCTTATAGCTATATACGAATGTCTATTCTGTATAAATTATAAATATAACTATGTGTAGTGCAGGTAAAACGTAAGTGTACTCTTACTCCAGCCCAAACATTGTATTTATTATAAGGTAGTAGAGAAAATAGCATGTACTAAGTAAATTCGTTTACCTAGTATTCAGATAAAATTAATTGCAAATTGCAAGAGTACAATTTGATTAGCTGAAGTATTATATTTATAAATTATGTACCTTGGTATGTAACTCATTTCTAGGGATATTAATGTGCTGTGAATACAATGAGCTACTTATATTACAATATATAGAGCTAACTGCTAAATGAAATTTAATTTAATACCTTGACAAATTCAAAGGTTAGAATGATTCTTGCTCCGTATTTAAAATGCTGGGGAACATATTCACAGAAAATGTAACAAGAAGAAGGGTAATTTAAAAGGACTGTAATTTGGAACCCAAAAAAAGGGTATAGCCACGCGTGTGAATTGTTACATTATTCGGAGAATTACTCCCCATGTAGCAATTGCTGTCAAAAAATTAGTTAATTTAATAATCAACTGTCTTTACTTATAGGTACCCGGTATCACCTATTTCAGTTAAAATTAATACATACATAATATATGATTTTGAAAATTCATTATTAATACTACAGTATATGGATATACCTAATGATCAAATAAATTGATCCCAATTAAATAGTAATAGTAATAAGAACATGCAATAGCAATAACTCTGTAAATGAAACTACACTAATGTTATCAGTTAGAATGAATTCTGTTAAAGCATAATATTTGATTTACTAAAGGCTATTTAATGAATTATGTGCAGGAATCATTTAATTTAGTAAAAGGTTATGTTTATGTAAAGAAAAGGCTATTAGCATACAGTAGAAACATGAGCTCACATAATTTGTACTCATTAGAAGAAGGTATTTATTTACGTCATTAAGTATGTAAATAATTTTCCAAATTATTAGTAAATTCGCAAAGATATTAAAATATAAGTACATAAAAGTAATGCAATATTACAATACAATACAATGAATGCTGTACCTATCGATTATTCAATAAAAAGTCATGTGAAAATATCGTTGCTATGAATATTTTGTGCTATCGTAATTGTCATTTAGATTTATTTAAATATTTTTTATTTTCCTTTAGTATAGTGGTTTAGAAAATATTGCCAAAATCTTAGATCTTGGAATATGAATAAGGAACAAAACTGAGCAACCTTTACTATGCTTAGTGATTTTGAAATCTGCGAAATCGATTTCATGCAAAAGTGTAAAATATACTGACTGAGGGAATCATGTGGAATATTGCAGCTCAAGCTGGAACGGGGGTAGCCATCGCTAGCTTAGGTGCCACATATTATGCATTAATCCGAAAAAATGTGGAGGTAGGATTTGCCCTGTATATGCAATACGTATATTTGCTTTCAAACACCTTTGTATACAAGAACCAACATTATTTTGTCATTTTTAATGTGATTTAAAGATGGAGAATAGAGCAATGGATGATCTTGCTGCAATTGCTTCAAAAGAAGAAGAAGATAAGAGAAAGGTTAATGAAGCTTCCGGAGATATAACTGGATCAGAGAATAAAATTCCAACAACGACCTCTCGGAACCTATTGCGTAAAAACTTCCAACTACTAGGGAAACAAAGTGGTCGAATCTTTGGAATCAATGTAGCACATTCACATGAGCTGTTAGTTGAGAAGAATCATTCTGAATCAGCATTGGATCAGAATATTGTCAACCGCACTGAATTGTTCCCCTCGAAGTCAACTTCGATTTTGCTAGGAGCCCGAAAAAGCAAAAGCGATTTTGACATGCAGAGGAAATTTAAATGCCACAAGCCAATGAGAATGGGTGATTCATTTGATTTCTACAGAAGTAGAAGCGACGTTTTTCAACTGGAAGAATCTTCTAGCTTAGATGTTTCAGAGGAGTTAAATAACCAAGATCATCTAGAGGAACCTTTGAAGATCTGCCATTGTAAATACTCAGCTTCTGCCGATGATGTATCTCTCCACGTATCCAAAGAGCATATAGTGATTGAAAAGTGCGAGAAGATCGAGAGTGGAAAACAAACGAAGGATTCTAAATTGCAGGCACCAAATATTACTGATACTAGTCCACGTAAGAGCAGTTTATATGAGAAACAAATGAACGGTTCCCTCCTATCTGAAGATTATTACCCTCGATTGGAAAACAGGATGTATGGAACTTCCAGCATTGTGGTACCCGCGATGCTTCAGCGCAAATCGTCTCCATCTCAAGAGAAAGTTACCCAAATATTATTCCAGAGTCCAGAAAGGAAATTTCAGGGAAATAATTTGGGCCACAAAGTTGATACGGATCATTTGGAGAAAGACAGTATAGAAAATAACGAGGAGCCGCAGTGTGAGATTTATGAGGAATGTACTTTTTCCGGAACTGATGATAATAAGTCTCCATCTCCAAAAGAACTGCTATCATTAAAAATAGAATCTGTACTTGAGGAATCATTAAAGACGCCTGTAACTTTACGTGAAATCTTTAACTTTGGTACGGAGCAAGTGACAAATAGGAAAGATAAAAACTTAGATGAGTACCATCAACCTCCAGAATCCGAAAATGCGAGTTCAGTAATGTTAAGTCTCCCGGATACCAAAGTATTTTCGTTTAGTGTTGGGCAAGTTCCCCGTTCTGTGGAAACCAGGGAAAATACTAATACTAATAATTCTGTACCAGAGCCAGAAACAACTACTGTTTTTGAGAGAACGTCCCCTTTAAATTCTTCATCCATGATTGAACTCAGTACCACAGATTCATGGCAAATGGTCAAAACTCATATCACGAAATATGTCATCACACTAATGAAAACATTTCTGTATGGCTTACTCTATATTATTAATATCCCTGTTGGAACGGCAGTCGCTGTGGCCTTCGCTATACTCGCACTTGCCTTTTTTATTCAAATTGCAACCTACTCTTTTCAAGATATGGAAGAAAATCCTGCAGATTCAGCTTTTCCTGAACAAAATCATATTTGATAATAAATCATGAAGATTTATTCATTTACAAAAATCCATTCGAAAAGTGCATATGTACAATATTAGTCAGCAAAGGTTTCATGTGTTAATTATTACTATTAATTACTGTCTTAAAACAGTCGTGATAATTACTTTCTTTAAATAGATGTTTTCATCGAAACTAAATCAACTGTTTTAGTGCGTGTGTAATTTAGATAATTATGCAGGCGCATACGATATGGATACGATATGTTGTATAACGGAGAAACTAAGTATGCAAATAAATCACATCAGCTCGTGATTACTGAATTTCTCTTTCTCAATTACAAAAGACACATTATTTAGAGTAATTTTATTTCTATCACTTTGGAACACAGAAGTACAATGATTAGTAAACTAACACCATCACTTTTTGAGACATTTTTAATTAATGAAATACGATTTTGCAAATAATATCTATTAATAAGATGGATACATACGTACATAAATCAATTGAAAATTAAATACCTTGCATTTAAAGACGGTGGCCAGCCAAGCTATGTTATTAATTTTAGTAAATATTCTAACAGTAAGAGTATTTTTGATATTTTCATGGGGAAGCTCTACATTCGGTGGGAAACTGACAAAACACATACAAACAGAAATAATTGTGCACAAGTATTTTTTTCATGAATTAAGATTAAATTGCCGATCGCAATCTGTGGTTTACGAACTTATTATTACTTGTAAGATAAAATTAGATCATGATTGCTTATTTTCAATTGTAGCTTTTTCCGGATATAATTCAATTACTTATGGCGATTGTAAGTATTTTTTTAATATTTAGGGTAGGACTAGCATTTTCTCATGTACTTGAATATTCTACTTCCTTATGTAATAGATATAGATCGATAGATCATGTTACATGCAAATTCTAGAGCTACAATTACATTATTAATTTAGATCCTCCATCATATACATAGAACATAGTTAATTGAAAAATGTGTAGTATATTATATGAACTTATTACTTATACAAATCTAATTTTCTACTTTATACATACACATTCATACAATACAAGCATTATTATTAATATTATCTCTTGTTATTGGATTGGATTACAGTTATATGAACAGTTCAACCCATATACCGAATTTACAGTTATCTTATCTTAAAAGCTAGTGCTAAAAATATTTACTGCATTTAAGATCTTAAGCTGAACAGAAAATGAACACAAATCACAATTGAATAAAGCTTCTAGATTTCATACAACTTAATCAATAAAATACAGTTGTTGGCAGTTTTATTAAAACAATAAGTGTGTTTACTTTACTATAGATGGATGTATTCTAATATTACATGAATACATGTCAACATTACATAATAGTATTTACACAATCATATAGTACAATTTTTAATAATTCATCGTAGCAGACCATTAAACATCTATATGCGTTTCCGTTAGTTTTTAATATTCTCCAATTTTTCTAACAAAAGGTTGCATACTTCCTGCATACCAAAAGCAATACATCATCTAAATTATTGCTGACTTTTTACGGATATTCTTATGTAAATGTAGATACGGGTACAATTGCTAATATACAAAGGCTGCATAAATGTTGTCCCTCATAAATGACAAAATGTCCTCACATTGGCATCCTATATTTTGGCTTCTCAATTATAGGCAAAAAATATTTTGTCCTCGGGTGAGGGACAAATAATTTTTTGGCTGAGCAAAATTATTATTACAGTATAAAATATATGTAATTATTTATGACATATTAGACAGATAGATAAGCTTCAAGTCAATTGTTGTGAAACATAATCATTATAATTAGCTAAAATCACCATTTAGCTGATGAAGCATTGACGAAATATAGTACTGCATTTTATTGATGATAATACTTTTCGCTTGTACAAAATATTATTGTCCCTTACCCGAGGAGAAGATATTTTTTACTTTATAGAGGCGAAGCCAAAACAGTTGATTAAGATATGAGGACATTTTATCATTTATGAAGGACATTTATATTTAAGTCAGATACAAACTAACAGTATATGGTAGCGGTACCCTAAAGTTGACACTGTATACTCCACTATGTAGTAGACATGCATAATTATCTGAATCTACTTACATAATACTTTTTAGCAAACAACCAAATTACACAAAGATGACTGACTCATGAATTACGTATTTTAATAATATTTCGTACATTGGAAAGACTTTTACACAAAGCTTACGTTAGCGTAACAGTAACAACTAACACTACAGTTTTAGAGTAACTTGTCTCAAAGGGACGCATAGCTAATTATAATTAGACACTATTGAATGAGTTACATCTAACACTATACACTATGTTACGTTATGATAGATACTAACTCTACTCTCTAGCGCTACTTTTAACTGCAGAGGTTATCTCGATATGAAAAGATGACAAGTGTCCCTATTTATATTTTTTAGATTTAACAGATAATTCAGTTCTCAATTCTAATAAAATAAAATCATGGAAAATTAAGTGAATAAGGTAGAATTTTGGGTTGTTAAAACATTATATACACATATAAGTAGTTGACAATCGTATATTTATATTGCAAGTGCAAACTTAATTACAATTATAAGTATGCTCCATTAGAATTTTTCGTTAACTATAGGAAAGGATAATCTACACCAGCATTTGCAGCGAAGTTCTATTTCATTATGATACGGTTTATTATTTTGTACAATTTATAGCTCCACTAATTGTACTCACTCTAATTCCAAGTATCATGTGTACCACTGTAAAAATTAGTCGTCTTTAAGTGTGCCTATTTTGATTGAAAGAGAGACGCGAATTAATATGTAGCTAAGTATACGAAACTATATGGCAGTTATGCAGATAAAATATATACATACAAGAAATAAGAAGCTCTATCTGTCACCAAAATAATGATTTGCTTATACGAACTACATACTATGTAGCATGTAAAACATTGTCTGTATCTCTAAGTAATGTAGTCTACAAATAGTAACTTAAACCTAATAAAAATCTTCTGAAATGCAATCTAATATTACGGAGATTGACGAACAAACAAATTGATGAATGATTAATGAATGGAAATTGAATGTGCATAACATGCATTGCATAGCTAAAGGAAGTTAATCGTTATGTTACATAATATAGCTAGGCAAATGTCATATAATATGTAAAGTAGTTCTTAATGCGTATAACATACTTAGTTTTTGTGTTTAAATGTAATGTACATATCTTCGATTCCACGACAATTCGCCCGGGCGACAATTCGCCCGATGCGACAATTCGCCCGGCGACTACTCGCCCGGGCGACAATGCAGTTATATTATATTCATATATAATATATATGAATAT
>JAQFYC010001106.1:0-39712 GCA_034694165.1 Tomocerus mixtus | reverse complement strand
TTTTGAAATATAATATGGCCTCAATTTTTTTACTTTTTTCTTCCTTGCAACTAACTTATTCATTTATCCAGGAATGGCGCATAATAATGCATGCAAGTCTCCAGAGTTTGGCGTTCCATATCTCAAAAAGTTTTCATTTGTGCAGAAAATAAATTGCAGATATGAAATCAGCGTGCCTCAATTAGTTTAGGACGAATAATGCCATATCAATGTCGAGGTAGGCATCTCCCGGTGATACCTTGTTAGAAAGAAAGCAAAATGACATAATGACGGAGAGATTTCAGTTGAGGTTCAAAGAATGAAAGTCAAGTCTCGGTTTGATGTTCAGTTCAGTTGGGTTCATTCAGCCAACAATAAATTGTATACGGAGTGATTTGACTGTCTGTCATTGTCAGCAACATGCAATGCAACTTTACTTTCAACTTCAAGTTTCAAAACTTCAACTTGCTTTCCCTTGCCTTGTTATCATTACATCACATTTTGAATTGTTATTCTATCCTGTGTACATATGTTTAGCTATGTAATGCATATATGTCAGGGAAGGGAGTCGCTTCCTACTCGCTAACATGTTATTTTCCACGAGTCAATTTCCAGACAAAGATGAATTGTATTTTATGTGATTTATTTACCTTTTTACAGTGAAATACCTGAAAGAAGTTACGCCTTATTTTCGAAAAGCTTCATTGCTCGCCGAACTGGGATGGGATTTACAAAAAGAGTATATGGCTGGCGGGAGTAGTAGCGGCGGATCCCATGAGGAAAATCATATCAATCTAAATGGAGATAGCGAAGCTCTACCCGGTCCTCCGCCGGATTTATCATATTCCAGATCGGATACCCGTTGTGTTCCACTCACACTTGCCCTGCTAGCAACCAATTTTAAGCATCCTGATCCTGGTAAATTACTCATATCGTAAAAAATCTCGTATTCTTGAATTATGTCATAAAATTTTGGGTTCATATGATATGAATACGCGATTCCATCGGGTTGGGAGACACTGCATGGGAGTTTTATCCAGCATTCTTGAAAATATATTGAGTAGGGGAATAGGATAAAGGGGTTCTGTGATGTAAAGGCAAATCCAAGTGGCCAATTTGCATAAATATATATTATATTACCCAGAATAGTCGTGCATCCTTTCGGAGCTCAAACTCAAGTGATACTCTACATTATGTCCCTGCATTAGAGTTTGACTTTTGTTATTTTACCGAATCAAACCAAATGTAGTTTTAAAACTGTTGAGCGTGCTGGAAATAAAATCCATATGTATGTACCTACAGATATGTGTAGGCGTTAAATATGTTGCAGACTCATATATGACATCCCAAGAAATAAATGTTAAAACTTTGGAGATCAATATTTCAAAATTCCTAATATATAGGTATTTTGTACATTGAAACTTAAGTATGCACTGCACATAGGGTTCAGAATATTCGTAACAATATTACCAAGCATTATCCAGAAATTGCTTGTGTTAACTAGTTTCCCTCATTCAGTAAATAATTACGTAAAATTCGCTTATTGGGAGTAACAGCAGTTTGACAAGTATGTGTGGAATTATATAATACTTTCTCTTTTTAGACAAAAACACAATTTTGAATTTTCCCAAATACTTTCCAATTTTAAGGGTAGCTAGTGCTAGTATAAGGTAGTGTTAATATTGAAGGCATTGATGGGATGACCAAGTGTGACTACAACATATGCATGTATGTATCTTTAGATCCATAAAGACTTTCCTTTAGACTTTCCATTTGTTTGTAAAACAGTACTGTAAAGGAATGAGGTGGAAGAATGAGTTAGCTTTATATTTCATAATGGTGGCTGGAGATTTTCTAAAGAATTTAATGGAATATTATTACAGATCACCGAACGATAGAATTGTACTCCCCTGATGGACTTCATAGTCTGGTGCTCCGGGCAGGAAGTACAGCACAGTGCCAAGCCTGGGTCTCTGGTCTCAGCAATACTTTGGCTGAGTCAACTGAATTAGCTTTAATCAGAGCCAATCGTTCCCTCCAAGACGTTCTCGAAGGAAAAGCAAGACATATGGGCTGGCTTTTGAAACGTAACGCTCCAGAAGGCTCCACCAACAATTCCATTAAGGTTTCTACTCCAATTCTACTCGTCTCGAATCCTTTTCCCGATTACAGCCCAAACCAAGCCAAGCCAGTCCTCGCCCAATTATCTCTCTTTTCTCTAATCCCATATGTTTTTCTACTTACGACTTAAATAGACGTCCTTAAATAGTGGATAAATGCTGAGAAGACTTTTCTCTAGAATAAGACAGTTATAACACAATTAGGCTTTAATGATCTTTAATACTTACTTCCACCCCTTTTAAATGCCTATACTTTATCATTCGTGATCTAAACCTAGCATCACTGTAATTTACTAATGAATTTTTATTGTGTTATCAAATCTACAGAGCCGGAGTCAAAGCACGTCTTCAGATGGAGACGACTCTTCCAGTGTATGGCTTCCAAATTTTGTTGTCATTACAGACAAAGAGCTCAGATTATATACATCTCCTCCTTGGTCCGTTGATGCTTGGGCAGCTCCTTACGAATCTTGGCCTCTGTTAACGACAAGGTTAATTATATTACTCTACTTTTTTGTTTTCAACAAATAAAACTCTTTTTGACAAGAGCCATGCCTTAAAATGTCTCACAAAATAACAAACAGTCTAACTCCTGGGTTCGGATTTGAGATATTTTGCTCTTAATTTGTCAAAATAATAAGTTTGGTACGTTGCAACGAGCTTATCTTTCAAAAAATCTGTTGGCATTGCTCGGGAATCATTAAGTAGAGCTTACGTGCAAGATTAGAAGGGAAATAAGTTCTAAGATGAAGTTGTGCTAATCCTGTAAGTTAAAACAACCAAGCCAAGTTTCTTTCCTTCTTGTTAAATACATATCAGTATGTAACTTTCACGACCTTGTCAATGTGGGTGGCTTTACTGATTCGAAATGACATCTAGCAATGCTTACTGTTTTAACTTAACAAGATTGAAGAGTTCCTTACCTTAACTTATTTCCTTCTCTAACGATAACTATACTTTACGTATTTATACTGGAAATGTATCTCTAGGTATATCTGCACTTGAGAATTGACGTTTTTTCTTTCTTTGACAGATTGGTGAGCTCATCTTGTAGAAGCGCAAGTACTTCTCCAGGATTTAGAGACGTATTGACATTTCACATTCGAATCGGCACACCGAGTGGAGTGGTAAATGTAGTATATCGTACCGAAACTCAAAAAGATTTGGCAGGTTGGGCACGAAATATCGTACAGTCTTCGCATGATGCGGCGATTTCACAAAAGGAATTATCTTGCAGTAAGTTATTTCTCCCTTCGCCCAACAACCGTCATTATTCATTCTTTATGTTTTCCGGGATGGAAAGCTTTCGTATTTTGTGTCTTGTCGTGTCTATTTTTATTTCTTTTCGTCTCTTCGTCGCATTCTTTGAATAGCCTCTAATTGTACTCCTAGGCATACGTATGGCGGAAAACTATGTTGATTCTATCTAAGTATGTGTAGCTATGTACCTAAGTAGATTCTATCTCTAGAATAAAGTAAAGTAGAGCTGAAAGGTTTCAATAGCGTGACCGTGAACATTAAAAATTCTATTAGAAACCAGCGGAAAAGAAGTTGGAGAGTGGAATAGAAAGAGTGAACTAAATGTAAAATGGAATACACACAATTTATGCTCATGTTGTGTGTATAAAGCATTAAGTACAACATAATAGGAATAGAAGTTCTTGGCAAAGATTTCCAGAATTTGTCTGCTTCTTGTTTCATTTTATTTAGAGTTTTATTTACATTTATTTGTATATATTTTATGTATTCTTAGAAAAATATTATGTACTTATGTACATTCACGGAGATTTAGGTGATATACACTACGTTTCAAAAGTCAGATACATAGGGCAAATAATGCTCAACTTTTCTCCTACTTTCACCGTGCCAATTGTTTGGATTTTGTATATGAAAATTTTTGCCCTCCTAAATATTCCATCCAGAAGTTCGCCATATGGTAAAACCAATGTAGATTTGCATGTACTTTAATCATAATTTTGGGAACTTCATTATTAAATCTTAAGACAAAATTTATAGAGGAAAGAGGAAAGTTTATAGATGCCTTTTCATGTGTATCCAGAGTTTTGAAGCATAGTGTAATTTACATAGTCGAGATACTGGATGTAGAAATCTAATAATATATTCTTTTTTATGCACGTAGGAAAGCTTACTTTGATGTTAAAAGATAAATAGTCAAGTCAAGAGTGAAGTCGAGTCTTGTCTTGACGCATTTGTTTACGCGAGTAGATTGTAATTGAGAAGGTCCGTATTAATTTGATTGTAATGTTTTCAGAGTGTAGTTGGAAGAGTGAGATGTGCCAACTGAAAGTTCATTACGAGGACGGATTCACCCTGACTGAGCTCCCTAAGTCTGAAAGCGATAAACCAAAAATTCTGTGGCAATACGCGTATACTCAGCTGAGAACATCGGCAGATGATGGGAACCGCCTCCTTTGGCTTGACTTTGGTGCTGAAGACGGAGAAAAGGTCCTACATAAATACGTAAAAACCTACAAAACTATCTCCTTACTTCTCTTATGTTACTTATTCTATTATATCTATTTCTATTCACTACATTTCTACGCTTACTAATACTAATCTACTCAAAAGCTTAGCTCTCCTATTCGATTCGCAAAACTTTGTTGTATTTTACTTTACATGTATTTCTACCATGGCATGTCATCGCATTCGCATGCCTTTGCTTCATCTTGTCTCAACTTATATTTAATTTAACTTATATGTTTTCCATTCAAATGAAAGCGTATGTACGCAGGTACGCGTTTCTTCGTTGTATTTACTCTATTTTACGTATGTACGTTCCAAAGAAAACGGAATTTCATGTCGTTAAATGTAAAATGGATTTTCTATGCAAATATAAAGTATTATACACATTCTCTCTCATGCATGTTATGTTTCCAATTTCACAAAAAAAAATGTACATTATTTCACCTCTATGTTGACCTTCCTTTTCAAAGGAGGCTATTCTGTAAAAAAGGTTGCTACTGGAACTGCTATTCTTGAAAAAACACAATCTTTCCAAATCTCATTCATTTTTTCTTTCATTTAGCCTTTTTCGTTTCATTTTCGAAATTTCTCTAGTATTCGTTTCCAGATTTCTTTTGAATATTTCATTTTACGTAAGAGAAAATGTATTCAATTAGATACATGTTTTTGTCTACTGTGTATTTACTTACAGAACATTCGCGAGCTTTTACTTTTTCGCTTTTACTACAGCAGTAGACTCGTCGACTGTCCTGCATTATTTATTAACTTGAATCAGAATCTCAATAGGTTTTGACATCGTGGCAAATTACTTTTCCATTATTATTATACTATGTGCTTTGATATTTGTGGACTTGGAGTTGACTGATGTATTTGGTTCTCTTTTTTCCAGGAACTGGATTTACATGGTTGCCCTAAACCTCTGGTTTTCATCATTCATACTTTCCTGTCTGCCAAAATTGGGAGATTGGGTGTGGTTGCGTGACACATCTCTCATGTTATTCCTACCGACGTTTTCACTTTTGGATCACACCGGAGGAGGAAGACGAGTAAACCTGTGTCATGTACCAGCTTAATAAGCTAATCTAATTTTAAGCTAAACATAGATGGATAGATAGGAACGCTATAATAATATACTTTAATATTTTGTTACATTATTTATCATGAATGTGAATGTGCGTGCAGCGGAGCCTATAGTGCAGCGGAGATGTTACTGAGACTTGTTAATATCCATGCAAGCCTTTCATTGAATCACATAAGCTTGCCAAATTTGTATGTATCTTATGTAAGAGAGTGAAGCCCTACTTGTTGTACTGTAACTCTAACCATCACATGATCAATGTCATTATATCATAGTTATTTACAAGTTTATACTACTATCTAGTGACATGGCATGACAAACAAAATGCTAACTTATGTAGTAGTATGACGGGGCAGGACAATGTATCTTTCTATAAAATATATTGTATAACTGTTTACTACAATGTATATTAACTATTACTAGCTAAATAGATAACTTTATGTTGTAGATTGATTATGTTATGCTCGTTCTTGATACCACAACCATACCAAACGTACCCAGTCCAAATCACACCTCCTATGTACAATTCATCTTTCAATCTTCATTATTATAGAAATGTAAGTCTTCAATTTATATGACTGACTTTAACTTTTATATAAAATAGTCCTCTCTATGTTAAATATCTTTTACTACTATGCTATTTGGATCAATAGAATGCACAAGCAAAAAAATTGTATTGTGCAGGTATTTGGAGATAATCTTTGTCATTCATGATTCTTAATTAAAAAAAGTACTTATCGTATTTTACTGGCATTATCATGCATAATTATTTTGAGATTTGTAATTACCGAACTGTCATTATTAACCGGTTTTGGATTCTTTGTTAATTTATATTGACATTTATTGTTATGAATGAGTGCGGTATCTTATGAGTATGGTGTGGCCAATGTATTCTGTCATCTGGTCTACGTAATGGAATTTTGGATGCGTTACAGTTTTCATTGCGGACTATAAAATTCCAAATTTTGTTTCAAATCAGTTGATATTGCTTTTGGACTTATTACATTATTTGTAATCTAATTTGTGAATGCAATGGCAAAATGAACTTTACATGAAATCCTAAATTGGATAATTTCTACATATATCCTGCTATGGTTAAATTCGATTGTGTACTAATGTCTTTGAGTTGTATAAGATAGATAAGTGCACACTTACAAAGATCTTAACTTCTAATAGTAGATTAATTGTACAGAGAAAGAAATTAGAATTTTTATACTGGATGTTGCGGAAGCTATGTAAACTAATACACTTAATGGAGATATGAGAAATTAATACATATTAATGTGTATGACAAGATAATTAGTTTAGTAAATAATTATGGTAATCATTAATTAATGTATTTACAGTCTGAAGACAAAAGAAATTAGCAGCATTTCAAATTTATTACACACAATTTTCTATGTATACTTACTTACTATAGCTGAATTGCACTTGCACTACGATTATGTAATTCTAAGCTATCTAAACTGTACTATTAGTGTAAATCTTTGTATTGTTATGCATAATAATATATAAATACTATGATAATGCTAATCGTAAGGTAGATTACATACAATAGACGATAGATAATCTCTTTTATACGTCAAAGTATTATTAATCCATATACTACATAATATGTATAGTAGACAATTGTACTATTTAAGTACTTAAGTGTAAATGAGATGTTTAATGTCTTGAGATATGGACACTTTTCTTTGTAACACTACTGTTATGATTCTATAATATTAATTAAGTCGACCTTATATTTAATTTGTAGCTACTAGATTTAGATTTTAGAGTAGAAGTAGTTAGTTATGTTATTTATAAATTACATTGTTCATTCATGATACAACAAAAGTCAAAATACCTAAGGTATTGCCTAACACATACTGTGAATTCCTATAGAACGCACAGTGTAGCATTTAAGTAACTTTAATTATGTTAATGCTTCATTCATTGAATTTCAGTTTAATTTAGTGTTATGTATATATAGTAATAGTTAATTAAGACGAAATTAGTTGATCGTGAATCATGAGTAACTCTGTGCCTTCCAAATCCATGAAATCATCACGATAGGTAAATTACTAATTACTCAGTGAAAATACAAGCAGTAAATATTACATACCCTATGGAGCTGAAAGAAATCTTATAAATAGCAGCTATATATGTAAATGTATCATTTATTAATCCTAAAAAGTACATGATCAGTATACATAAGTAAATGCGAAACGATAGCAAGTGATTAATTAAAGTACCGATATGTGAATATCAACAGCAATATAGATTATCTATGGACATTGCGTATGTAAATTAAGTTAATAATAATAATAATATTAATGTTTACAACTTTACATATTCAAACAACCTGTGCTTAATGATTTGCAATTAGATTTTATGTAAGCAAATAAAATGTAAATGTGGCAGTTATTAAATATAAATAATTTTATGATAACTTGGTATTATTACGTACTAAACAGACAGTTAAATATATGGACTACGAATCCTATGAAATACGACATTACATTAATTATACATCCTATTATGTAGTTTCATTATATTAAGCTTAATGTGACTTTTGTTTTCAGTGCTATTAGTGTTCTATGTACATATTTACATGAGTATATTGATTAATTGCGCTGTTCTAGTGTGCTAGCGAATTGTACAATTTATTAAAAAATTAATATAAGTACGTAAATATAATATCGTCTGTTGTGATATGTACTGCAACAGTGACCGATGCGATGTGAAGATATACAAGTACCAATTTAGGTATCAGTAACAAATAAATTTTGATGTTTAAAAAGAGAAAATCATGAAACATTTTTATCTAATCTATGCAGTTGCATTCTATGCAATTATTTCATTACATTTAGCATGAAACATCTGGTGCACCTAAGTATGCATTTTTTTATATTTTAGCAACCAGTATACGGAATTTAGATTTTAATGTCAATTTAGTTATTTTTGTTCCATGCATGGTCAGTCAATACTTAAATAATTGTGATTATGCCTTGCCCACGTATAACGCTACAGTGCTATACAAAATAAACTATTGTGCTTTCACCATTGTAAACTTTCACCGCAATGACGTAAAAGTCAGCATTTTCAACAGGTTATTGAATTTGTATATATAGTCGAAAATGTCCATAAATCCGCATTTTAAAAAAACGAAAGCTCAAAATTGCGCAATTAGGATTTAGTGCAGTGTTGTGGTGTGGTGAAAGTTTATAATGGTGAAAGCATAATGTCGGAATAAACCAGAGTAGCACTATCTTGCTTGAGTTTAGAATTGAAATGCCTACAGATGAAAATGTGCAATTAATGACTGATGAGACATTACAATTACAAACGAGCACGATATTTAATTGAGCACTTATTTGTATTTAGTCTTTATTGAAATGAGCTTTCGCAAAAGTAGCAGCAACAATTAATGGAAAAACAATTGTAGCATCAGCGTAAACTTTCACCGGGTTTGCAGTAGTCCTAATTTTTCCCCAGGATATAGCTTCGTCCGGTCTAGCTCCTGAGTCACTACCGTCAAATTCTTGTCCAGTGTTGACAAACACAGCGAAGTCGCTCCCATTTCGCATAAGGTTGGCGTTGCAAATATGGTGCTTTACGAGTCCTCCTCCAAGAATAAGCATCCCAGTCTTCTTTGATCTCATGGCTAAGGTATTGACTTCTCGTAGATCACTTAATATATCAACGACGAGACCAGGGTTCTTGTAGGAGTGGAAAAACATCATATCACCAAGAGATCCATCGGTAAGTGCTGGACTGAATACAGGTATCTTGTTCTTCCATGCCCAGTAATAAATTGAGGATTCATTATTAATTTTTTCTCCCAAAGCGTCTATTATTTTTGATGGGGACCATACAACCCCCTCTTTTTGTTTGGCAACCATTTCATCCAAAATAGGAACAATCCAATCTTCAAACTTACAGTAGTTATCATTTGGAACAAGTAAATTGCCGATGCGGTTTATACCCTTCGATCTAAGAAAAGTTCCTGCAAGGGAGAAATCGCCTACCAAGGTGGAACTGAGGCATTTGATGAAATCTTCTTCAATTCCTCCAGCAGTTGTTACAATGCAGTCGACTAATTTATGTTGAACGAGAAATCGGATAGTTTCACGGAGACCAGAGGATACTAAATTAGATGTGTAGCCAAGAAATATCGTGCAGCCTTCGTCTTCCTTTTTTGCGGCTATCATTCTATTAATTTCGTCTACGGCCAAAGAAAAATTTGTTGCTTGGAATCCTGTTGTTGCCATACTTTCGAGGATTTTACTGAAGTCAATTCCGCCATTGAAATCGTAGCCTTTCACTTCCGTTTCATAACCTGGAAGATTTTCGCTTTTGAGAAGTACGGCTTCTTCTGCCTTTTCCATTATAAAGATTCTTGATTAACTTACGAAGTCTAGGTCCAGAGTCCAGAGGCCAACTTCTATTTTACTTCCGATTAGAGGGAACAATCTTCGGAATATTTAGGAAAGTACTCTCTTAACTGACGGGAACGATTGCTAAATCAAAATAAGAAGAAAGTTAGGTAATAATCTTTAAAAATATTTATCCACAGCACATGGAGAAAGTGTGAGATCGATTTGCCGCAACTAGCTCAAGATTTGGAAAGTGTATCACGAAGACCACGGGACTTACGAGATGTTCTAGATTTCCTACCAAGTCAGGCGCCAGTTTTTTCACTCGGTTCGATGAAACTTCAAGCAACGACGGGGAAACGCATAGCGACAGCCACACGCTGAAGATTCCTGGAACTGGAGCTGTCTTTTACTCTTTTAATCTTATTTTTGATCAATGTTGTTTTTGTGCCTCTGTGACTTTACAGCTGATTAATTCAGTAGCGACTATAATCACTTACTTGTGTTAATAAGATTTAAGAACTAATACCTAAATAGCAGCGATGTCAATGTCAAGAAACTTCTCTAATATCTCCGCTTCCTATCCATATCAAATGCACAATAGAAGCATTGGAATCCAGGTAAGATTTCCAATCGAATAAATTATTTCTATAAATAACAAATAACAAAGCTGTTGCATAGGATTTCGATTTGTAACTGAGGTGTTTACTTAAAGGAAGCTCAAGAATTGGAATTCCACGGAGAAGCTCCACAATATCAGTATCATCAAAGCGGCGGTCAAAGTCCCAACCAGACCCAAAGCCATAACTCTTTCTTGCCTTCTTTTTTCCAGGGGGGACAGTTTCAAAATCCAGAGGTTGATCACATACCACAAACACTGCAAATGATGCCACCGCATTCTCATAATATGCCTCAGAATGACAGTATAGGACATTTAGCAAGCCGAGTTGAACATAACACAAGCACATATGCTTCGCCTGCATCCGATACGAAAGCCGCAACACCCGCCGGTCCTCCCAAACACGGGATTGGCAATTTAACAACTCCTGCTCTAAGTAAGTTAGATTTATGCTTTATTCTATACCCGTAATATTACGATTCACGGCTGATTATTGTAACTGTGGCTAACCAATAAATTATCTTTATGAATGTGCAACAGGTGAGCAACAAACTCAAGAATTATTGTTGGACAGCAGTAAGCACGAACCAGGGGATTGGGTGACAGTGTTTGGGTTTCCTCCAGCGGCTACATCGATGATTTTGTCCCACTTCTCCGAATGTGGCTCCATTGAAGAGAAGAAATCAATTCCAGGATCCAACTGGATACATATTAAATACGCATCAAAGATTGAAAGTAGGCGAGCACTAAGTAAAAATGGTACCATATTAAACGCAACTCTTATGATCGGAGTCGTACCTTATAACTCGGACGGGGGACATCCAAGTACAACTAGAATTCGATATTTGGGGCTGGGGCAACAAAACGCTGATTTAAGTATAAACTCCCAACTTCGGAGCCCTACGAAACGCAATTCCACTATGCCTACTGAAAGCCAGCCAAGCTTAATCAATAAGACATTTGAGTATCTCTTCGGATGGTAAAGTAGCAACTCATCTATATTTGACAGATATGCCCAATGACTTTTCAGCCTTGCTGAAATGGTAACTATACATCTTAAAACATGTTGTACATTAAAAGTAGATTTCTTTCGGAAAAAATCAAAAATAACAATTATGATGTAATTTGTAATACTCTAAGCATTCGTTAATTAATAAAAATGTTTTGTACAGAACTTTCTTTGTATACTAAATTTATATTATAACAGAAACTCATTTGGTAATGGACTATGTACATTATATTGTATATTGTCAGCAAGCATTGGAAGTACAAGACATGGCATAGCCTTCATTTTGAAGCAACTATCTGTAGCTATTAATAATTTTGACATTTAGAAGTGAAAAAACTTTTCCACGCAGATAAATTGCATTGTAATTTGTAATGGATCAAAACTACACCACCCATTTACGTCTTTTCAATAGCCAGACAAAAAAGTATCTTTGTAATAAATAGATTTATACTTTAACGAATAGGATACCGTGCCTCTGGTACTATAATAATATCATAGGCACCTAGCCAGTCGCATCAACAAAAAATGATGCAAATTAATTAAAGCAGTGCATAACACTGTTATAAATCACCTAGATCTCATTGTTTTTAAATACAATTATGACACTAGCTTTGGATTATCCGATCACTGATAGCAGCTCTAATGATGTCAAGCGGACGCATGCATATTAGGCAGTGTAGTAAGTACTAGTGCATGGTACAGGACATTTCGGTTTCAATTACCTAGAATAGTGCCCCTGCCAATTATCAATCATTTTCTCTATGCACGTAAATAAATATGGCTATTTATACCTACATATTATATAATCATTATATTTCGTTTACTGGTTCATGTGCTAATTAATATGCATAATGAAAGCATGAAATATAGGAGTAGTGAAATGCACGCAAATCGATTTAGGTAATTTGTAATCTTACGTGATTTATACAGAAAATGTAACATGATTAGATTGGGATTGGAATTGGAGTCCAATTATTGGACTGGAGTGACTGGACCGGTTACTTATGTATATAGAAAAATAGTTATCAACATTATCATGGGCAACAATTACGCTCAATTAAGGTACACACTATGATTAAGTAACAATAATTGAGCATAAATATCTATTAAACATTGAGGATTACTCTGCTTTAAGCTTTAGGTAGCGGTAATTAAGTAAACTTTGTTGGTAATCTCATTATCTAAATCCCAATGCAAAAGTATCAATAGGCCGCTGTGAACGTAAAGGATGATATAATTTTGAAACCAAAATGAAAGGTAGAAATGATTTCATGGGCTGCATAAGTCCTTGAAACATAAATAATTGAGATTAAGTAATCAGGATTATATAAATGGAACAAAATCATTCTGCTTTTCATTATAGATTGTCTGCTTGTAAGAGAACGTTGTTGTAGAACACCAATTAAAAGTAACAATATGATGAAATTAGCAGTTTTGTCCATGCTTGTGGCTGTTGCCGCAGCAGGAATCGTCACCCCAGTCATCAACTGCGGTAATTTTTGCATTTAATACAAATAGGTCAACCGTAATAACATACAAAACAATTAACATTTATACGATTTTTGAAAAATAGGAAGCGCTGGACAGCCTCTTCAATTACGTTTAACAGACTGCGAAGGAGCCCCACCTTGTTCAGTTACTCCCGGACAAGATTATACCATCGAGGGTGACTTTACTGCCAGTGCAAACAGCCCCGGTGCAAGACTCGAACTTATCGCTAGAACAAATTCTGGACAAGAAATCCCAGTGGCTGAAGGGCAAATTGGAGCTATGAGTGCAGGAGTAAGCTACACTGCTTCACAAACCATCCGTATTTCCACAGCTTTGTCTGGAGTAAGTCATACAAATCAATATTTAATGATATTTATTATTTAGTCCTATAGTGTGTAGTTTATCTACATGATAAATCCCAGCCATATCAAATTAAGTTCTATGGATATTAATTGAAATTTTCTTTTGTAGCAAACTGTTACTGCTCAAGTCAGAATTATTGCTGAGCCCTCCCTCATTGTAGAAATCTGCGTTCAAGCTGGCATGATCGTCCGCTAATATCTTTGTAACATATCTTCACTAATTCTCATTTGAATGTAATTTTCTAAATTTAACTTCCAAAATTGTAAATTCCAACTGAGGAAACTTAACTTATTGCCACTCCATCTTACAATAAAACTCACATTTATGTTGGTGTATAATTTTACATTTCCAACTACCTGACTCGTAAAAAAGCTATCAATCGGCCAATCATCGTTAACACACATTTTATACGCACACTTAAGTTGACCATTCTTATTATCTAACAGACTAGACTAATTAATACCA
This sequence comes from Tomocerus mixtus, assembly GCA_034694165.1. Taxonomy (NCBI): domain Eukaryota; kingdom Metazoa; phylum Arthropoda; class Collembola; order Entomobryomorpha; family Tomoceridae; genus Tomocerus; species Tomocerus mixtus. The sequence goes on along the minus strand of JAQFYC010001106.1, from coordinate 25,746 downwards.
CGACCAAAACCAAAGCTAATATTTAATGATAAGAAAGAGAGAATGTGCATAGTTGTAACGTAAAATAACATAACATATGGCCACAAAAGGATATAACATACGGACTCAGTAAAGTTTTAAGAGTTAGGAGCATTTTAATTTTAACTTCTTTCAGCTATTAGAAAGTCACAAGTACTAGTACATTATATAATATTAATATTATTCATCTCATTTTCTCATTAATCGATCTTTATCTTACAATTAGAGATACAGGTAAAAAATCATTCACTGTACGACGTCACTATCTATGGCAATGGTTTGATAGTAGTGGGATCTTGTGTCACGGCCCTCTCCTCTGTATTCACCCCGACTGTAGATTTCTGAAGAAGATTACTACTAAACCAGGCGGGTCTAGGTTTTGGTATTTCAACTATCATTTTGTCCTTGACCTGACCTGGTTCTACAGTCTGTAATTCGCTTTCATATAAAACTATAATATTTTTATCCTCGGGCTGATGCCCCAGTTTGGCCTCGGCGGCTTCACGAATAGCATTGGTTTCGGCGATTACTTTGTCGTAACAATGACCTAAAATTGAATGAAAATTAAAATCAATTGCGCATTCATATAATCTTGCCAATTAGAGATACCAGTATGCAGGTAGGAAGATCTGCACATTTTATGTTGGTCATTTATTTTATTTGGCTGAACTCTCATTCTCATTTATTTCTATTAAACTAACTACACTATACTAAGTAGACGTAGACAACGCTTATCGTATTACATTACAAGCTACATACAGTAAGTAAGATTTTAAAAATTCTATACTACCAAATTGAAACCCTATGCTTTCTTTTTCATGAGCAACTTAATTGATTACCCACAAATGTCACAATTTACTTCTTGCTGTTACTGTTAAGTAATGCAAGTGTTTTAAGTTAAGTGTTTTCTTACGGCATAAGCGTTTAGCTTCATAATGATGTCCACATGTGTCACAGATTCTTATGTTCGTCTTCGCTCGGAAAGGCTTCCAGACCCATTCTTCAAAACCAAATTTTCTCTGCATACGTCTTTCAAGAGTTCGGCGCTTTTTTGGTACACCCCACACAAACCCTTTGGATTTCTCATCTTCATCTTCCAGGTCCAAGTCTAGTTGCGGTAAATGAGCGGCTAATATTCTTTCACACTGCAGCCCTAAATGATATTTTAGCAACAAAATCAATCACCTTAATCACCAATGCATACGACATTGACATACGATGTACTTACAATGTACAATTAATCAAAATAACCCTAATTTTAATTTAAATCTAAATGTTCAACATTTGATTGTACCTTCATGAAACAAGAACGGGTCAGGAAACCGAAATAGTGCCCGCATAGACGACAACAACGAATTGGCTGCTCTAAATGTGCGTTGCATTGTTGGCGTTTAAGAGTTTTTTACTTCAGTCCCCCTCAGGTAAATACTCCCCTTCCTCTATCTTCCGATCCGATTCTTCTGGTGTCTGGATCTGGATTACTATCAGGGCTGGAAAAGATAATAACCGAAACCGACCGAATGTTATCCTCCAATGCAACACATATCAATCCAAAATATTATTGTTTAAATTAAATAACACCGCCATCACACTTATTCCTTGCACCATAGAAAATCAAGCTTCGTAAAGGCGCCCTATTTCAACTAGTGTTGTTTCTTCGTCGGAAAACCTAATCGATTTCTGGAAATCTTAAAATCGGATTGTTAAAATCATACACTTTTATAAATAATCAAAAAGTCATAATTACTTTCAACTTTAATCTTTAACTGATTACTGGGAAATTGAAAGGATTGTACATCGGAATTTGTATTCTTTGACTTTTTGTGATAATGGAAGGTACATACGAACTTGAAGAACCTACCCTTGCGGCAGCGTACGATAAATTATGTAGCGAATTTAGCCTAATTTTTGAATCTCTTGACGATACAAGCTCGAAAAACTCCCAGGTAGGTATTAAAATCCATTTAAAATTCAAAATTTGTTCGAAATATATTTCGTAGCACATAAGCAGATATCAAGAGTCAAATTGTCAAAATCAGAGTCAGATTGGTCAAGATAGACCAGAGGGACTTATTTTTATTGTCGTGAAATAAATAATAAGTGTTAATTTTTTTCTTTACATACTTTCAGGAACGCATCCTTAAGACAATTAGAGGCCTTGAAGAAGTAACGCGTCTTGTATCATCCGTTGATCTGTTTAGTAGCAATGAAAGTTTTGAGGAGATTCCCGCTGGTGACCTTAAATTCATCCTGCTGCCGTATATGTTAGGAGCCCTTTGGCAAGTAAACACTAATGAAGATAGAAAAACAGTTTGTCAATTAAGCCTAGTGTATTTTCAAGACTTTCTCCAAAGAAGCTTTGATTATGGTATCATTAAAAACGCACCTTCCCCTGAAGATCCTGAAAACAAAAGTAACCAGAAATCTAAATCCCCGGAAGAGAGCAGAAGTGAGAAAATTAGACGAATTAAGGAAAATAAGGAACTTGAATCAAAAATAGAAGCACTAACCAAAAGGCAACAGGTAATGAGCCCATGTGTGGTTTTTTATGAACAATCAACAATAAGTTGGAAGTTAATTTTATTTTTATGTTATCTATGTAAACTCTGCGGAATATGTCGTATAAAAGTAGAAAGTGGAATCTTATTATACGTCAGAAAGGTAATTGTCAGTCTGTAATTCTCATTTCTGTTTTTTTAACAGGAAGGTGAAGTGCTCGACGATGAAGTAATTCGGGAATTATACTTAGCAAAAATTCGCCTTGACGCAAACAAAGCAGAAAGTGAATTAGCATTGATATCTCAAGAAGTTCAACTTATCAAATTCGCCGAAAACAGAAAGCCGAGCTCTGGAGGTCCTGCTGCTGGAGAACCTAACAATATTGCACCCATTAGACGTGGGCCATCAACATATATAATAACCCGCAACGAAGAGCAAAAGAAAGTATATGGTTTAGGCTATCCCGCTGTTCCTGTTTTGACTGTAGAAGAATTTTATCAACAACGTCGTGAACAGGGGATATGGCCTGGGCCTGGTGGATCACATTCTCAGAAACCTGTTACTATCAATAATGTTAATGACAATGAAGACGATGGAGAAGTAAAGGATGCACAGGAAGAGCTAGATGACCCAGATGTTCTTCAGCGTCAGAGAGATATGGATGAATATAAAGATATGCACCGTAGAGGTTGGGGAAATAGGGCAAATCGAAGTTAGATAGGTCTGCGTATTTCAGTTAACAATTCTATATTAAGAAATTCAGTTACATTTTTTCATTTCCTTCTTCATCTCTAATAAGGAATCCCTAACTTTTGCCAGCATATTTAATAGTATTCGCCCATAGATATGTTATTGATTGCGACCTAACACCTATATTAAATAATCTTATTTTGAAATCAGTACAGAGGGAATAGTATTGTTACTGTTACTGCATTTGATGTGACTTATTTGTGACAATTGTGTTTACTAACGTGTATAAGTAGAGAATTATCGAGTTTGCGGACGGAGAGGAAACAAAATATTGAATTATTTGAACGTTACATTGACATACATTAATGAATAAAATATGCTTTTTTATAATGACAAAATTATATCTTTTGAATGCTTAGCTTTAACATATCCCCCACCTGCATTTGTCTTCGCGATAAAACGTATTTTTCATATACAATGTATATTTATTTACATGCTTTGTAATAATTTTATGTTCCTTTAGTTAACCTTAGAAAAATTGGATAGATTGGAACATATGTATGAAGATAAATGAAAATTGACGCATTAATTCCCAAAAGGGGCAATGACTGGATATATTATGAGAATCCGATGACGAATATTGATCTCATGTGCATGGGTCACCCCGCAAGCCGGCGGCCTACAGTCAGTTGGCACACGTTGGCAAAATTAGTATTACGAATTCATTTTCATCTCTGTATACTTTTAAAGCATCTATAGGAACTCAACAAATCGTCCTCGTCTACTATTTCGGAGATATTTGATTAGATCGGGCCTTCTGGCATAAAGCCCATGTGAATGAGGTATTTATTGCCGTAATCAGAAATGGGAATCTGATTGGCTTGGAAGGGCTAAAAAAGTTTATAAGCGTCTATAGTCCCAAAATTGTGCGTGCGTGAAAATATGCGAACAAAATTGAAGCCCGAGGGAAGGGCACCTAAAGCCCCCTTTTGGTACAAACTTGCCACAATTGACGATGGTGATAAATATCTGCTAAAAGATTTCATTGGAATATTTCCAAAAAATATGAAAATGAGTAAGGTCCTGTATTATATGATCAAAAATACATGCCGCCGCTTTCAGTCAACTTTTCTCAGATATCGTAGTTTCGTAGTAGGTATAAAGTTCACTGTTTATACGTAGGTACTCGGGGGGGGGGGGGTCTCCAGCCAATTTACCTCCAGGAAACATGGAGGATCCGTCCACCTTCACACTAATACAGTTGATGCTGTAGTGATGGTAAGATTACTACCATAGAGTAAAAATCTATGATTTACTCTTTGTGTCCGGGCACTGCTAGGGAAACCAAAGTTCAAATAAGAAAAGCCAAAAGCCAAGTTGACCAAAATTTTTATCTTCATACTTGTTATTTATTTTTCACTGAACAAGTTGCAGTCGTGCTGATTTTCGTAGAGTCGACACGCAATTTTCTACCTGGCCAAAGTCAAAATGTCAATATTTTGTAGACGGTTGTCAAATTTTCGGAACTCCGGGAGGGTCAACTTTAGCTCGATAGCAAGCTATTCTTCTTGGGAACATGGGTAAGGTGGCGCATCCGTCGTCTCCATTTTGCCAATTCTCATAGCTAATTAATATAATATGTATATGAAATGGATAATAATAAATATTGCCATTTATGAGATAAATGTAGACAATTATTTTATTGCTATTGTTTCCAGCTTGAATACAGGAAGCAAGGGGTACCAATATTTCATGGTTACTAAACTATTATCAATATGTAGGATTGTGGGTACTGGGTACACAGTTGACAGTTAAGATTATACAGTTTCTATATATAGTAATTTATTACAAAAATCCCCAAATACGCCGAATAATTTTCTCACATTTTGATTTTTGTGCTTATCTCGTTTGCAAGACATAAAATAATAGATTACATATTAAGCTAACTTTCACCTTTGGTTTAGCTTATTTAATGTGAAAATGCTTTCACTTAATTATATGAAAGGATGAAACGCGGAAGTTGTTGCATGCATATTGCATAGGCAGAAAAATGAGAGGATTATTTAGTTTTAGGACTGTTTGAGGACTGTGAGTTTGAGTTAGAGGACTATTTAGTTTGATAGTCCAATTTCTAATATTTACTACAGTCAGCAAGATTGACAGAGTAGAAAATGTTTTGATTTGTATTCCATCTCCAAAAGTTTTGAACTTAAAAAATGTTCCTGTATTAATATCATTGGGATATTTATTTACCTTTAGATCTCGCCGCAGAATGTATGCAGTCTTTGGAGCTACTATTGCAGGATCAGCATTTTTCTTCGTCAACAAAGACCGTATAGACCCTATGGTGTAAGTTTCATATAAATCATTTATTACAGTTGGTTGGGCTTAAAAGGTAGTTCGTAAACTCATGTCAATGATTCAATGTTCACAGAGTCCACTGTGCAGATAACAAAGATTGCGCTAATTCGGAGAAAAAATGTAAGTTGTTTTCAAAAAGCCATATAAATGTATCCATTGTATCTGTAGTTAATTTGTACATAAAATCATTAATATGTAGGCGAAGACAGTGCCTGCCTTCGAAAAATGGATAAGGAAGAAGAGTTGATTGCCAAAGCTAACAACGAATTGGAAAAGGCTCTAAAGGATGTCAAGCCTAAAGTTGTCGAATACACTGAAGCTGCTCTAAAGGTGACATGCACATATTTATTTACATAAATGTTATTAATTAAATCTAGTTAAGAAAATGCAAAAATTAATATGATTACTCAATAAAACAACACAGGCATTTTGCGAGGCATCCGATCTAATAAAACAGTTCATGGATAAAGCTTATTGCGCTATTGAAGAAGATGGAATTGACTCCCCGCGTTTCGAAGAAGTTTGGTGTGATGTATACGATGTGGCTGTGAAGCGGTGTGAAAAGGTTGGCTTTAGTTTCTTCATAATAATTCTACAGAAGTATAATTTAGAATTTGTAATTTCCGACGTTGTAAATTACTTTTCTAATTAAATTAGTAGAGCACGAATGGTAAACATACTAAAATTGAATAATTCATTGTGATAAACAGGTCAAGGATGCATTGGTTAAAGGACAGTGTGCTTGGGAACTTCTGTGTCGTCTCCGCGAAGTCATTGAGAACGGGAAATCATGTAGATACACTCATTGTAATCCTTTATTAGTGACAGCAGAAGAAACTCTTTTGTGTGCCGAAAGAGAATTGCTCAATGCCAAGAGTAAGATGGACTGTATACAAGCAGAGTCTCGCCTTGTCGAACAGTATCGAAACCTCGTTGAAGCCTTTCGTCGAGATCTCAAGGTTCATATATTCATCTGTCTATTTTGAAACATAACTTATTGCCCTTATTGTCTTTATTAGTCTTCGCTTTCGCTCTTCTAGAGGGATAATTATTTCTAGTCTCTTGATTATAATATGAAATGAATTAACCATGAACGTAAATAATTGCTTACGTAGAATGTATACATAGGTACATAAGTTATTAGTGGGAAAGTTAAATTATACTTCTATCCTAAATAATTCATTAACGACTACAACTAAAACTACTTACTAAAGTTTCTGCTTTGCATAATACATTGTTGCAGGCCGAGGTAGACTCACTCCTTCCGGGGGAAGACTGTAAAGGAACTCTGACTGAAAATGAGTGTATGATGGTAATTACCCACGCCTACAAGAAAGTCCTTCGCGCACAAAAGGAGTTGGCCCAAGTTCAAGTGTGCACTGAGCAAGTCCCCCCGAAAATGCAGGCCACCCTATGCTGAAAGTGAGTAAACAGTAAACATAAAAATAAGGACAAAAAGATGCTCCAAATAACAATGCTGTCAGACCATCACCCGTAACAATCTGACCACGCCACCACAACACATCAAAAATAGCAAGTCGAAAATTATTTATGACCGAATAATGGTGCTCTTATGTTTAGTGAAGTTTTATGATGCAAATCAAAGTGATAGTATGTCGCAGTCACAACCCTCACCTTCGCCCTCGATGAGTGAATATATTAATAGTAATAGTGTCATTATAATCGCTCTATCACATTAAAATTCTATATTGATGTAAAACAAAATTTTATTACCAGTAAAATCTTACCAAATCATATTTAACTAACAATGGACAAACTTGTTGAATTTCAATGATAGGTTTTGATTACTGGTTTACTTTACTACAGTCACGTTAACGATAACTCATTTCATATACATATGTACAGCGGATGTACATTTTTAGATAATATTATTTTCTTTTTATTGGCCGATCTATTACAATGAATCAATGATGGGCGTCTGGATCCGGCTTTCCGTGTTGCTTTTCCCACATTTCTACGTACTCCTTCTTGCGCTGTTCTCGCCTAGCAAAATAATCTGGGTATTGTGCCTTTTCAGTAGGATGCCAATAATCCAAAACCCAATCTGGAGGTACTGTCTCTCTGCCGTAAGCAACTCCACCAGGAGATTGGGGAACTGCAATAAAAGAAATAGACAACATTTTTTCAATATATATTATAAAATATTTCCAGAATTGGCATTCATTATTTTGCAAACGAACGATTTTTATGTTTTTTCTGCGTTTCTGCGTTACCCTAAATAAAGAGTAACCCTTCAGCCCTAGTTATGTTGTATGTGAGAGAAGTCAGGGGTTGTATTGTACTATGTTAAAAGTTAATTCTATGTACACATAATATGTGTACACTGGTGCATACGTTTTAGTTGTATGAGTGAGTATATATTATCTTTAATGTTCTATAATATGTACTTTTTAATGTAGCATGTAAATTGTAAATATTAGCTTTAGCTAGGCTTGTATGAATTTTTGAAGTCAATTGCCTATGTACACACACGGGATGATGACTAAACTCAAACTAAGTTGCGAAATACAGAAAAGCGATATATAATTTAAACAAGTGGCTATTGTTAGTCGATCCTGCAGATTTTATGCGGTAGTTAGGCTAAATGATTTGATGTTTATGTTAGCTTTTGTTGTGTCTTGTGTAATGTGTATGTAATACATTTATGTACCACCCATTTATGCCAAGATTAAATATTTTTCAGTTACAGGACGGCTTTACAAAAGTAGTAAAAATTATCCTCGTCTGTGTATGGCTGGACATGGGCTTGGCCAGCCAACAAAGGACAAGCTTATAACTAAATCAAGTCACTCAGAGATGCAAGCACACGTTTTCGATTCACAAATTTAATTAGAGTTTATGCGAGAGCACTCCAGGGATGAGAGAATGGAGCTCTCTTTTTCAGAGTTGAGTTGAGATTTGAGATGAAGTTAAGTTCACTAACTCTGACAACAATAATAACCCTTCACACTGTTGTTATATTATCCATTCTTTAGCAGTAGTAGTACAGAATTCATTAAGTTCATAAAGCCAAATGTTTCACAAAACTACTGCAGCATTGGCCAATCTAAAATACCAGAACAAAAACACCAAAAAATCTCATGGGAAATCAAACCAAAGCCCTTGAATTAGTCCCACAATCGAACTGCTAACACACTAAGGATATCACGTTTATACTGCAACACAGCCACTTAATAAGTATATATAACTACATGGTACATTCGCCAAAATATTATCATGTCAAAAATCTTACTAAGCCAGCCTACTATTACGTTAATAAACCACAAATGAGTAATTAATGAGCATATTCGCTTCTACTGCTGTACAAACTACGTACCAGATTAAATATTACTAATTGAACAGAATGAATAAATTATACATGTGCATGTGTATGCAATGCAAATCATTCATTCTAAAATTAAAACAGTTAACCTAAACACATACATAGCGACTACCCATTAATACCCTACGGACCCTACACATTTTACATCAATCGATTCTAGGACGGAACATATAGGTATACTACAAAAATATATCACAGGGTCACGTCACAAGTGGAGCATTTACCTGACTTCGTCAAATTGTCAATTTAAATCGAACAAATGTATTTTTTTACAATGTGCAGATTTTGTAAAGCGTGTAATTTGACAAAAAGTAAGTAATTTTGGGTTGACTTACACTTCATAGGTTGATAATGAGTAGAAATGTGTAGCTCTTCCTCACCAAGCCTCATCAACTCCTTTGCTTTTCGCATATCCAGCTCATTGCGATTCTCTTCAAAACGTTGTCGCATCACGGTCGCATTGAAGCGATATTGGTGTCTAGGGGAGAAAAATATCATTAGTCCAAAAAATCAAATTATGTATACTCAGCTATTTGTAATTGCGTCATGTGAGCTTTACATACGCAAAAAGTGTGTACACTCCAGTTTTTACATTACAAAGCTATTTTAATGTAACGGTAGCCGGTTAAGATCATTTCTATCCCTTATCTAGTACTGTATTCTGTAACTATTGGTTTAATTGTAAAAATTTGACATTTTATGTTATTGGAAATTGGAACGAAGTCGTAGTTATCTGTAGCCCTACAGATAAAACCAAACAACACTTACACAACATCAGGATTGTATGTATGTAAGGTATTTAATACATGTAAATGCTAATCTCCTATTGATGCGCGTATAAGCAAAGTCAAAATAACGAAGCAACACCAAGAAAAAATAACTCAAATTGGCAATATATGCTAATGCGTGCCCTAATAAAGCTGGTGGTACCCTGTTACATACTTCAGTACACTCACTAAAGGTAAAAGTATAGTACCCACCACGTACAGTTTACTGTAGGTGGTAGGTACTTATAAGCATGTCGTGGAAGATATTATAAAGGAACATTGGAGATATAAACTAGCAGTAGAGATAACTAATATTAAAATTCCATTCCATGCTCATCTTCGCTAAAGGTACATCTCAATCTCGCACATTGCAAATTCATGATGCATAAGATGAGAATGAGGCCTTCAAACATTAAAATTCAGCAGAGCTTTCCCCCAACGCAAGGAGATAAAAATTTCATCTATTTTTGCCAAGGCTTCCTTAAATGTTAAAGGAGAAAACCGAAAAACGTCTTAAGTATATATACCCTTCTGTAGCACACATACCTATACAACCTATTTAAAAAGAAATCGTATAGCTCTACGGTCCAGGATTGCATTGTTCCTTCAGGCGTCCATTGAATTGGTTGAATACATCCAAATCTCCATATACAGTTCAATAGAAAGCCATCGGACTAAAAGGAAGTGAACCAAGAAAGTTAGTCAATCGGGTCGCAGAAGAACATTCATAGCTCTTCCATTCCAGTCTTCCATTCTATTAGACCCACACGTAGACGACAGAAACAGTACAGAACAGTGTACTACATATGTAGACATTCGTTCATTCATGAATATCTTATTCGGAAAGAAATGGAAGTAAATTGAATGATCCTGATGTCTATATCTGTCCAATACATACATAATACAAGACTAACCAAGACCAAGACTATGAGAGAAATCACCTGGTCTGGTCTCTGTTGGTTTGGGATTGGCCTGTGGGTGTGGAGTGCATCTGCCAAATTCCGTTATCGTCATCTCACTTCTCAAGAACTTATTCAGAATTCGAATTCGCTACCTTTCTACTACAAAGCCTTATACATACATTTAAGATACCCAAGTAAAGATGGAAAGTACTTAGGTTCCACACCATACAGCACAGCTAGGTTTTCATACAGCACAAAGATTTTCTGCAAAAGGCTTAAGCTAAGTGTGATCGATAACTTTATTTTATATCTTTTCTCTGGAAAAATGCTCTTGCCTCGGCTTTACATTTCAGGTATAAATTGATAAATTGCATCTTGGAAGATGCTCTCTTTGCAAAATCAACTCATTCGTTTTCATCCCTAGACTCTAATTCTAATAGTATACTACGCTATTTTTCCTTTACGTGGAATAATGCATTCGATATATAGATTTGATGGCTCTTATCTCCAAGGTTCGCATAAATACTCAATGAGAATAACACTCACAATTTCTTAGCGACTTTTCGTTTCTTGCGTTTGCAATATACCTATATGTAACAGTAGTTGTATACATATGCACACTTTAGTATTATTAAATAATAAACTCTTATAATTCAAGTGTGCATCTCCATTGTTTATGTAACTTAGTACTTTAGTCTTCCGACTTCCCTCAACTACAACAATCCTAAAACATGTTCATAAGAATTAGGACAAGATAATAATAAGACACACGACAGAGAGACAATATGAATCAACAAAGGCAGATACAGAAAATATGATACAATCCCGAACTGAAGTAAAATCATATGCCGTTCCCAAGTTATAATCAGCTTTCAAAAACCAAATGTTTTTGCGATTCTTCCTTTATGTATCTTATACGTATTATGTACTACTAATATATACTTGAAGGTTCCTCTAGTCTAGTTTATTCTCACAGTTTCTATTTGCTTAAAATTCTTAAGCCTCGATCGATGTATGCTGCTAAGTATGTAACTTCATACCTTTTAACTTATGCATTATGTGACAAACGCTAAAAATACCATAGGATACCACAGGATTAAAGGCTATCTCCTTCGTCACCTTAACTTATCTATATAATATGTACATCACAGTTTAATATTTCAGATAGAAAACACTGTTACAAAAATCAGCTAGAGGGCTAGAGCTAACAACTAACAGAGCTCATTTTTATTGTCAGGGGCAAAAACATTAAGTAGGCACTGAATTAATTACAGAAGGATTTCAGTATCATTGCTAATTACTAATTGATTACCTATATGACTGTCTATATACCTGATACAAACTCTATTATATACGTATTATGTATACATATAGATTTCATAGCTGACGCTATATAAACCACTTCACTACAAACATGTATATTTGGCTTCCCTTCATTCGTACAAAATACACAAAGCTTTAGCATGCTACTCGAGCACGTTTTCTATTGAAATGTGGGCAAAGCACCTACATCAACTATGTACTCTAAATTATGTAGGTTTATAAAGGCAGATCCATTTGTGTAGAATTTGCCAATGTTACAGTTTTCAAGTGCGACAGAGCGAAGCAAACAAGCTTTACTATTACTTTGTGTGCAATTGTGATTGTGATTCTAAAGTGAAGTCAAGTCAAGTGCTGATGAAAAGCAAAGCACAAGTCACGTAATATTAGTACTACAGAGCTTAAACTTGACGGAGTGAATTTTCTAAATACGGTCTTCTAGTTTACTCTAGTTTACCAGTGGTACAGTACAGAACTGCAGGGAAAGTCTTTTTTGCTCCTGCCATTCATTCTTTTGAACAAAATTAAATATTCAAAGCCTTGATTGTCCTCCCTCAGTAACTCATACTCAAACCATACAATGAAACTAAAGAAAGACGAAGGCTCGGCCAACATATGCACGATCTCTTGCCTTTGTCATTTGGTAAATGCTACCATTATTACTCAGAAAGTATTTTAATAATGGAGTATACCATGTCTGCCAGACTTATACTAACAAACAATCCACCATGGAATAGAAATAGACTATTTACAAGTATACTTAGACTATAGGTGCATATTTAGATATAGTGTAGTAATGCGAACTACAGCTAATGCTTTCATACTATTATTATGAGACAGAACTCGTTAACTCATGAATTCATTAAACTTTACATATTATTACAAACTACAAACTGTAGCAATGCAGTAAGCAATAAATCTTTTAACTTTTCCTTAGTAATATACTGGGGATTAGGATATATGAGATTGTGGACATCACTCACGATCAGTCAAACATACAAAATTCTGTATATTCCAATTTTAAATACAGGAAAGACAAATGCAGCTAATAAAGAATATGTATGTGAGACTGAGACTAGTGAGAGTACGTGAGTGTGAATTTGTAAATTTCCAATTGAACAATGTTACTAAAGTTATGTTTTCTCTGCGTAAATATGTGGGTCTGAACTGAACTACTGACTTGGTCCATCCATTCCATCTATTTTTGTAGACAAATATAAACTACTACCACTTTTCACACGATACGAAGGCTGATGTGAACAGGACGTGAAGGAATTTAATTAATTCGGTCATTTATTCTGCTGTCGAAAAGTTGCAAACTCATTCTCCCTATACAAACACCAACAGATCAAGTTCACTTAACACTGCATTTTTCTACGTTTTATGTAGATACCTAGACAGACTGCTATACTCAGTAACTCTATACGTTCTTATTTTATTTTACATTAACTACGCTCTACATTACAAGTCAGAAATAATACATATTAGTTGAAGGCATTCTTTATGGGTAATCTGTAATTACTTATATTCTAAAGCAAACTATTTCCTTGTATGTACATCAGCATTGTTTAAACCAAAATTATGCCTGTAATAAACATTTAATTTGTATAAAATGTTGATATTACAGTGGCACTTTAGGATTCTATCTATGATTAAAAACTGGAACATGTCATAACTGTATCTAACAAAAACTAAACTGCAAAAGGGTTGAATGACTGAAGTTGTGAAATCCATAGAAATTTAGATGCAAACACCTGTAAGAAAAGCTGTATAAAATATGTAAGCATATATTTAATGTGATTAAACCACATAAACCTCCTTCTGATTCTCATATATAAGTATTTAAAGTACAAGAATATACAATTCAATGCTAAACAGCTTAAAAATGTATATAGCGCAGTTAGTATTTAGAAATGTAGGTATGCACTATGCACATCTCTGAAAAGTATACAATTGATTTATCTCAAAGGAGCTTTGCATGTGGTCTTTTATTGCATTACTTAGTGTTTACAATTTCTATTTTGATTACAATAGACAAACTGTTAGTCAATGCAAATGCAATTCATCCAAATATCACGCAAAATGCTTAGCTCATGCATAAATCTAACTAAAGGCTTGCAGACAGAAGTAATCCTCTTTAAGATTTTCGAACGGTTTCGATATATCTGAACTGCGACTTGCCGTTCCATCGCCACATCTAATTTCTAATCAAATAGCATTAGCCACACAATGAAACTCGCGTGATAATCGCTCCAAATAAATTTTAAGATGAAAAACACTCATCAACTCCAACTCAACTCTTCCCTTTTACGATGGGAATTCGAATTCAATGTCAAACAAAAGCTTGGAAAATGGAGGTTTTTATTCAATTTGCATTTGTATCGACATCATCCACAGAAGAAGATTACGATGAGTTTCTTCTGTGTAATCTATTTGCTTACTAAGAATTACTGTCATTGTCAATATTGACCACGTTTCAATTCAAAGTCAAAGCATGATGAAACACGAAGTTACATAGGTACATCTAACGTCTTACGTCTCAACATCTCGGAAGATTCATTGACGTCACCTTTCTCAACCCGTCAATAACTGCCAAAAAGATCGAAAGTGAATTTCACTTTCGATGGAGTTTGGCACAAAGCAAACTAAGTATGTAGTAAATACTATTATCCCATCGTGAGAAGCTTTCCCTTTTCAATAAAATAAACAGAGATTTATCGTAACTTTTAGTTTGCTCTTACAAACAATTAGCACGAACACCTTGACTTTTCCACCCACAAGATTTTAGCAAATTCTATAAAACCCACAAGTTCCTGCAAGATTCAATTCAGTCGTTTGTGGTCAAGGCTTATGTCACAGTCACATTTCATGTGCAAAATTAAGACCAAAGGCTACAGAAGCCTGGAATAAAAATAAAATTGATATTTTTTGTTCATCTACAACAATGTGCAGATTTGAATTCGAGAAGACTGCATCAGTGCAATAGTTCTGTGAAGAAACATTGGAAAAAACTACATCGTAGCATCAAAGAGCTTAAAATATTTTATATAACCGTAAGAAATTCTGTTCCAAGTTTGTGAATTATTTCACAAGTGATACTTTAAGATTTTAATGTGTTTCAAAAATTTAATTTAGGACTAAAATGGGTCCAAGGCATGTATCCTCATTTGCCTTGATAATTTCTCTATTCCTCACAAGCAATTGTGAACCTCCAGCACACGGTGGTGGACATACCGGAGGAGGCGGCGGAGGACACGGAGGCGGTTATAAAGGAGGAGGTGGAGGAGCAGCATACAGCAGCAGCGGAGGGGGATATGGTAATACATACAATGGGGATACACATAGGGGATTAGATTTTGGGAATAATTATAATACTAAAGTAGGAAATTATAATGGAATTAATGAAATAATACACCACACAAAAGGTGAACAATTTGGCCTTATACATCATGATGACAATGGGGCTGAAATAGATCAGCCTCGCTACAGTAGCACTTTCAAAGCAGACGAATATCACAAACAACATGACACGCACCCAAACGATTATATTGATTACAATTACATAAAAACATACCCTAACCATTACAATAATAATCGCAATCAGAGTAAAAAATTCTTGAAGGGTGAGCCTTTACACTCAGCCATAACCATAGCTAAAGGTTCGACAAATAATGTGGCTGAAGTTAGTAAAAAGGGAGAACAAGTCACAGAAGTCAGGAGAACTACTCATAAAGACAATCATAGACAGCATACTGATGTTACTAGTAATAAGGTAGGAGATAAATATTCTACTAAAAGTGAAAAGCCTCAGACTCAGGATCTGAAAGGCAAAGGAGAAAGCCAGATCAGTAAGAAGGGAGATAATTATTCAGAAACTAATAGTCCGCATCCGAATCATAAGGACGGTTATGCAGATAACTATGATTATGAGTACGAGCCTTATAACCAGCCTGAACAGCATACTAATAGTCACGGGCATGGACAAGGACAAGCATATGGCGGTGATCATCAGAGTCACGGCCACGGGCATGGCCATGGTCACGATGGATATCATGGTCAGCATAATGATCATCTTGATGATCATAAAAAGAAATATGTTCATGAATATATTAAATACCATAAATATGCCTCCAATTCTAAGAAAGGCTACGGCGAGGGCCATGGCCACCAAGATGGTCATTATGGGCACCAACAGCATCATGGGGGAGGGGGACAGGGGGAGGATTACGGCCATGGGCATTATGGAGACGGGGAGAAAGGCAGCGAATACGGACATAATGGTTATGGTCAATATGGTGAAGGTTGCTGCGGAGGGGGCAGTCACCACAAAGGAGGGGGTGACTACAGCTCCTCGTATAAAGGAGGCGAGGGCTACAATTCCCACAGCGGCTACAGCACTAGTGGAGGGAAAAAGGCTATCTTACATAGCGAAAAGAAATACAGTAGCTATAAAGGACATGGTCATTCAGGCGGTGGTAGCGGATATGGACACCCATCATACGGTTCCGGCTACGGAGGCGGTGGACACGGAGGAGGATATGGAGGTGGGGGAGGCTATGGCCATTCTGGAGGCTCAGGTGGACACGGTTCACAAGGTGGTGCCGGGGGTTACGGGAAACCTGGCGGTGCTGGAGGGGCTGGGGGTGCTGGCTATGGTGGAGGAGGTGGGGGCTACGGTCATGGGGGAGGATCAGGACACGGCGGAGGCAGTGCTATAATTGTTGTGGAAGACGGGGAAGATGAAGGAATGATGGGCTCCATGAAAGGGTATTACAAGTACATGAAAGGAAGAGTCAAGGGAATGATGAAGGCATTGAAAAAAGGATACTACCAAGGAGATAGCGATGAGGTCACTGTCGTTAATGCTGGACATGGTGGTGGTGGCGGTGGTTATGGTGGGGGTGGAGGCGGGTATGGAGGTGGCTCAAACGGCGGGGCAGGCAGTGTCAGCACTAATGTAGTTACATCCGGAGGAGGTGGTGGGTACGGTGATGATGATGGCTACGGAGGCGGAGGGGATGATGGTGTAACGGTAATTCAGGCAGGAAACGGAGGAGGCGGGGGAGGCTATGGAGGAGGCGGCGGCGGAGGTTACGGCGGAGGTAGTGGTGGGGGAGGTGGGACGGGAGTTTACGTAATAGGAGATGATGATGGCTACGGAGGAGGAGGAGGAGGCGGAGGAGGAAAGAAAGGCAAAGGAGGAAAGGGTGGTTACGACATAATTGTTGTAAATACAGGACATGGAGGTGGCCACGGTGGTGGTGGAGGTGGACACGGAGGTAGCTATCGAGGTGACCGGGCTATCATCCCAAAGGGGTCTTTGTCAAAGGTTATCAAAAAGAGAAGCATTTGGGAGAGTTCGTATAGTCAGAAGGAATTCAAATTAAAGGAAGATAAGCTAACAAAACTAAAAAGAGAGTTAGGTTTATATTAGGTTTAGTAAAGCGTTACTAGCGTTAGTCTTTAATTACTACTGATGACAAAGGTAAACAACTTAAGAAATCATTAGATCAATACAGAAGTTTTAGTTTCGTTTCTTACATAGAAACATGAAACAGTGTTCACTTGAGGGGTAAATTTCAGATAGCGTCCCTATAGGAATTTCAGAGGCTTGCTATGAACAATACACACCGATATTTACAGGCGTTATCGTTACTATTGCAGGTCTAACACAGATACCTACATTCTAAACCCCCAATTTCCCCTTGCACATAAAAACATCTCACTAAGAAACCCACATGTACATACTATTATGCTTTACACTTACAGTCTTGCTCTTGCTAACAAACAATAACAAAACCATTAACACTAATAACACTTCGCTGTCACACTCAGTCGAAGCTAACCCTAACACTATTTATGCGAAAACAACTAAGCATAAAATTAATCAACAACTGTAATTACTGTATAATTTATGTACAAAATATAACACACTTTAAACGCTATTACATACTAATGCTTTAGCATGAATCTTGATGTAACTAGATCACCAAATGAATACTCTTTTCCTTAAAAGTATTCGTTTAGTGATCCATAGCTCATATTTTGCACGAAACAATTTTTACACGATATGTATATTGTCGTTTGCCATTTTTATTTACACTAGCTTAACTTCCATGCATAACACTTTATATATAATTGTCTGGAAGTGTGCAAACAAGCACGATACAAATACACTATTATATACAATATTTTTCTGTTACATTTGTGTATTTTAAATATTTTTATAACGATTTGTAGGTTACGTATTTGTTTGTATAGTATACTAAGAAATAATGAATAATAAAACCAATTATAATGTCCACGAGAAAATTTTTATACCTGCTAAAAAGTGTTACTTATTTGAATTTGCCATATTTTTGGAAAAATACAGTATCATCTTGGAGTTATACTGGGTTTGTAAAAACATTAATATTTCATTCCGCAGCCCTACTAAACTATGTAGATAGAAAATGAAAGCTTTCATATAGTATATAGTTTTATAATCTGCTTCCGCAGGATCCAGGATAGTAAACAATACATACAATAATAGTCAAAATTACCAATTGTAGCGAACAAAAATTCTAATGAGTTATTCTAACATTCTTAGTAGGTATTTCCTTTTCGTTTTATCATATCATAATCCACCCTACGCTAACAGCAAAAAATATATTCATGTAAGTTGTCAAATAATTAGCAATTTATTTTGCACGTAGGCATAAAACGTTTGATTAATTTGCAAAAGTTACCTGTGTATACAGTAGTTTTCTATATTTCGACAAGCCCGTTTGTAAAGGCTGCAAACTTTTCTTGTATGGGATATCAGCTCCGTTTGTAAATAAGACATTTTCGGAAAAGCTCACAGCAGCTGACGGGAATTTGACTGTTAAGTTGGAGTAGAAAATGAATTAATTGATAATTGGGGTCAACTGCCCTTGACTTGTCTTGTCGGCTGGATGCTGGATCCACCAAAAATCCGAATCTCCGGAAGATTTTTCGCGATTTCGTGCTGTTCTTGTTTTTCCTATTTATTTTCTATTGCATTCAAATCCAGAAAGTTAGCACACTTGTACTTCCCAGATGATGATGTTTCTAGCGCGTAATTTAAGACTTTTGGTTGAAGAGGGGAAAAGCGGTATCATGTTATTTGGTGTGTGGGAAAGAAGGAAATCATTTCTCCAGTTAACAACAAAGAGAAAGTAGTGGGAACCGGGGAAAGCCATAGATTGTCCTGGAGAAGCTAAATTCGGATTCTTGCTTTCTTGCATTACACCGTAAGTAGTAAGAGTAAGTATGCAGTGCAGTCAGTTACATACACAATTTTTACTATTTCACTTAAAATCCTCCAAATACTCATTTACTTTATACCTAGATAAGTTATTATCCTAATACAAGCTTCTTGTATATGTATGTATAATACTTTATACCTATTCTAATTTGGATATTGATAAGATATTAATATCATTTTTTTATTATTATATTATTATCTGAACTAATTAAATGAAATTTCATTCCCAGTTCAGCATGACGTCTTCCATGGAGAAATGTGGTAGTTCCTCAAGCCTGTACATATGGATGGAATCTCAAAGAAAGGAAATCGTAAATATGAGCCGAGATGATTATATACCGATATTTGTAATGGATGTCCTTGCCGATCTAATTATATCTGCAAAGTCGGTTAACGAACTGGATTTTGCTGCGCGTTGTGCCCTTAATTATGATGAGGATTTTAGTAACAGTCCAACAGATGCTTCGAATCTGTCTCCATACTTGCTTCCAGAAGACATCCGAAAACATGTTTACAATGTACTACATTTTGCAGAACAAGCATGCAAAACTTTTAAAATTGAAAAAAGAAGCTTCTGTGATCGTTTCATAAAAATGGTACATCATGCTTTTATGTTTTCCCTTTCTTCTGAGGAATTGTGTATTGTGTTTATAGATAATAATAATAATAATAATATTGACACGGGCAGATTCAATTTATTTCAGTTGAATTGAGCATTTGCTCGTAACTAGAAGCCCGCAGACACTTGTTAAAAAACATTAATTTACAGCTTCATTTGTGTCAGAGAGTGGTTGTGGTTTTTTATTAGTCAGTGACCAATGGAAATGTTTATCAATTTCTTCTTTGAAATTATTGACAGACTTAACAGTTTTAACATGGTAGATATGGTAGATATTTGTGTATTATCTTTATAAATAGGTATCAGTATCTCTTGTTCTAATGAATTGCAAACAATAAAGCAGAAAATTTCACATTTGTGCAGTTTTTTATAAAGAATACATAATTGTAGGAACGTTGGGGAAAAACTACTGCGCACACTTTGTTTTCAGTGCAACCCTTCAACACTACATTATAGATATATCTTTTTTTTTTGTTATGGCATTTTCAATGATTCTATATTACATTGTTTTTCCTTTTCCTTAGATCGAGTTTCCATGCTTAGAACTTTTGTGGATCTTAGACTCGAAGTACAATCTCCAAGAAATCAGCTCTTATTTAATGCAGTAAGTAATTTTTGCTTAATAGTACCAATTTTAGTTCTAGTGTCAAAGCAATTCATTTAATTTATTCATGAGTTTTGTTATGAATTTCTTCTAGCCTGGAACAGCAAACTCAAGTCGACCATTTTGTCCAGCAGTTTGTGTCGTTTTGTTTCTCCTCGTCCACATTTGACTCACAAGCTAAATCCATTGGAACTGAAATGTTATATGATTTCATGGAGGCCGTCCTCATTTCTGCACACTGTAATCCGTTGGGGAATAAGCTACTAGAAAATTTGCAAAATGGGGCACGTGAAATTTTGATACAAATATGTGATAGACTTATGTCTACGGATAGCGAAAAATGCTCTTATATGACCCAGCAATTTTTGATCACAATCTTCCAAGAAGGTATTAGTTTTATAGTTTTCATATATGTAACTGTATTGAGATGAAAACTGCATCATGAATATTTCAATGACTATAAATGTTTATATGCAAACTTTTTAATACATAGCCTTCTTGTTTTGTACTTTTATTCTAGTTCCTGTGCCAAAATCCATCAAATGTCGCTTTTTTGCTCATCAGATTTCCCATTATTTGGCAGCCGAGAATTCGGAAGATGTAATTAGTTCCTTTGATGTGATCAAGCTTCAAGAAAAGTTTGCTCAACCGTCTGAGTTGCCTAAGGCATCCGTTTTCGCTATGGTGAGCATTCAGCATTCCAAAATCACTGATAAACTATACGTACAACCTTTACAAATAAATACCAGATCTTCTGTAATCTGCAAGGATCAAAATTAAGATTCAGGATGGATATGGTATGATGTACGTGCCGGTGTTACTTTGCTTAATAATGGTGCACCGGGAATTAAAAGTAGACCCTATATATTACGGAATAGATGTATAATTGACTTGCGTAGCTACTACAGTAGCTACATATTATATTAAGAAAAAGATCAGCTCAATATAAATCGGAGAGATTAAGTCAAGTCAAAACTGAACTTTGTTAATAATGTACCTACCTAAATAGTTACGTGCAACGTTCGGTAAGGCTGCTGACCTTTAGCATTAAATTCTGCTAATTCGTGTCAGATATTGTAATTAATGATTTGCTCCGCAGTTTACCAACAGGGACTATGCTCCATTTCTCGTATGAGTTGCTTACAAAAAGTTCTGTAACAAGCCAAAGAAAAAGAGTTAGTTACGGACAGTATTTAATTATTGTCTGTAAGATAGAAAGTATGCAATATACAATGGAGTACTTTATTCTAATAGTAATATTAATATTTGCAGTACATTTAGGTAGGTAAAATACTTTAATTCTTTAGGAACGTGAACTTGTTTTGTTTTGGAAGCTTATGATTATGATTATTTGCCTTTAAGCTCATAAATGCTAAAAGTTTTTCATGTCCTGCAATAAATAGGTTGAACTTTTCAAATTAGAACTAGCAATCAAATCAGAGTACTAGCAGAGGAAAAATAGTACATACAAAACCTGTCCTAGTTTTTGTAGCTCTATAGCTAGTGGATTGCATGTACATTATTATGTGCACTGCTTGATCTTGAGCCAGCAAAGCCAGGTATTTGTGGTAGAGCTGCAGAAAACATCAATATACTTGTATTTCTTTGAAATAGTTGACAGGGACTCCACAAAGTTGCCAAGAAGTGCTGGAACTCCTTGAAAAAAGTTTGTGCGGGTCGAGAGTGCATTGGGAGAATGTTCTTCTTGTCATGACAGAATGGATAAAACGGCGAGAGTACGAAGCAATTTCATTACTCAGGGAGATGATAAAAAGGCTGATGAAGACTGGGCTGTCGTCGAAAAGCGAGGAAGATGTAATTACTGCCTTCATTCTAGCGAGACATTGTTCCTTGGTAGCTCCTCGGGAGTTCTTACGCTATGAAAAGTGGTATACAAACATGTTCGAGAGTGACGTCTATTCACCTGCCAAAGATCCCGAAGCATTTAATTTCCTAACTAATCTTTTGAGCAAGTGGATTCCACTGGAACCTCCATGCTTCCTTCAAGTTCATGCAACGTTTTGGCCCTACGTTCCGCCGGGCTGTAGGAATACCTTCTCAGACTATGTCAGCCTGGCCAAAGTTCGCATTGCAGAGTATAATGAAGTGGAACGGGCGATGGAATTTGAGCCGAATCCTAATAACCCGGTTCGTGTTCCAACTTCTTACTCACATTTTATACAAGAGAATAGGAAACTCGTACCTACGTGTAAATACTTACCTATATATAGAATATAGATGCAGGCTGCAATGCAAGTCCAGCCAAGCATCACACTTTTTCACAGATGAGTTCAGTTCAGTCAGAACCAGAAGAACTGAAGATATATTTAAGTACCTATCATTCATTGAGAAAGGAGGTGCCTACTGGTTTCGAGTCTAGACGTTTTGCCTTTGTGCCCAAATAAGTACTAAACTAAATTCGTGCTAATCTTAAATCGTATTAGTGAAGAGTAGGGAGTTTAGGAAGGAAAAAGAACTATGCATTCCATGAATACGACTTCCACTATTCCAATTATTTCACACGTCTCTATCTCTTTTACTTGGTATAAATTCTTGATACTGCTATTAAAATAGGCACTGTGAGATTGTGACGCTACGTTATCTCGAGGTATGTAAACTATTCACAGACCAACAGCATCGCATCTCCCTATTCTCCTTTTCATTAAAACGTTTCTTTTGAATTGAATATTTCTGGTGGAAAAGTTGGGATCTTTATTTCTTCGTCGATTTTCGGTATTATTTAGTTGTGTGTTGGCTCCTGCTGCCACATGGAATGACGATGACATAAATGCAATGCACCCTTTCCCTTGATGCTGCTGCTGCATAGATGAGCTACTCCTTTATTCTTAAGTTTTAGGGCTACGTCTACATATTTACTGCTGTGCTGCATCTCTATCTGTGTGTCTATATAGGCAGTGTCCTTCTTGTCTAGAATCTCTAATACTATAGTTCTTCCTTTCTAAGTAGAGACGTATTGATTCCTTCATTTGTAATTTCATTTCGTGCGATAAGATGTAGACAATAGAGACATGACTTGAATGTTTCAGCACACACTTCTTAGTATTTTCGCATAGCATACATATTTGAGTGCAAAACGCGAGAGAAGAGACTTACTAGACAACCCAGACTAGGGAAAGCTAGTTCTAGTTCCACACTTCTGCTTCTACGAACTTAGCTGAACTGACTTAAATATGCAATGGAATTATAGGTAGATTTTAGACTAGAATCTAGAACTAATCGTAATGTAGGAAACTATAGCACGACTTTCGTCTTTAGATGAAATGAGATAAAGAGTAGAATAGCATCACATCGTGATGTGATAGCTCCCCAAACCAAAGTTTCTTATGTAGTTAGAATTTAGAATGCAGACTAATACTCAATATATGTAATTTAGCTCCAGCACGATGTAGAGATGGCCATCAAGACTTACGACCTTAGTAAAAAGACTCCGCTGAGCATTGGACAAATGTGGATGTTCCGAAAACAATACTATCTGGAAAATTTTCTACCCGTTTTACTCAAAAAACCGTAAGTTCGCTAGCATTGCCCTTATCATTACAATATAAACTTTTAGTACCTACTTAACAATACTATGTTTTCAAAAGGTGAGATAGATATAGGTATGTGATAGTGATGATTGTGATCTTATTAATTTATAAATGGAAGGCCGGGAGCAACCTTGACTGATGCCAGATTAAGATTGATCGAAGTTCTTAACAGAGAGGGCAAAATCCCACCGGATGTTTACTCTGCTTACAAAATACAAAATAAGCTCAATACTGACTAGCTGATAGATCATCTATTTTTCAAAAAGGCTATTTATGGCAACAGTTCCCACAATTCTATTACAATCCTATACTTAATAGGTAATGATATACTAATACTTATGTTTGCCTAAGTATTTTCTTTATATGCTTTTTTATCTTGTTTTGTAAGTGGATATGTCTTTCAATACCTTTTGTTTGTATTTATATGCTCTGCTTGTGTACAGTGTATCCGAAACTTCTTAGCTCTAATTTTGTTGTTGAATTAACGTATCAAATACTACAATCGCAAGCTCCATGTTCATGATGCACGTGGACTAATTGTATTCCTTTATGCCGAATAAACCTGACTTAGATGTAAATAGTTATAATACGCTACCCTTGTTAATAGATTATCATGTAAGGATAAAAATAGTATACATACAGAAATCTCTGATTACCAATTATTTCATATCTTTGCCAGTGACATATTATATTACCTAACATATTTGTGTATATAGTACATATATACGTAGGGTAATTGCCTACCGATCTAGGTAAACCAATTTCTTTATGCACAATAGTTTGCCCAAGCTCGTAGATAATATTACAAAAAAGATATCGGGCTGCATTACTTATTATTTTAATGATGTCCCTATGCAATTTTACCTTTACATTGCCAGAGCAGAGTGAGTTGTATAATGTCTATTTTACATCAAGTCAAATGATATGCTATTCTTTGGAGACTAATCACTCTCAATCATTCTTACATGCAAATGCAAAGTAAAATGTGCAAGGACTACGAAAATTGATTTCCGAAGGTCGTTTTTGGTTTGACCTAATTCCTCTCGAATGTTGTGCTACTACTACTACATATACATTAAGTTGTGACGTAGCTTACTGGAATTATTAGCAAATAGATTCATCATAATATGATATCGTAATAGTACAGCTTCAACATCAACATAATTGAGAGTGAAGAACAAAAGAAGACCACATCACATACAATAGAACAGAATATACACTGTGTAATGTACTGACAGTTTCACAAACGCTAAGCACAACTTAATATCTCCGCAGCAATAGTAATAGACATTTTAACAATGTAATCAAATGTAATGTAATGACATTATAGCTAACTATTAACGTTAACCTTTTAGCTACCCTGACAACAGCTATAAGTGCACTTTCAATGCCCAAATTACTACTGAAATTCCTATCCCATTTCCCCATAAATATATCAGGGGAAGGCATGGTGATAATACCAAATTCAAAATGAATTACGAAACATGCTGGCCCGAATTAATTTCTAGGATAACACCTTTTCATAAATATATTTGTATATAAATATAATGAAATTGGTAAATGATTAATTGAAGTTAATATGTACAGCAGTAGACCCTTAAAATTTTTAATTCCGTAACAAAATTGAAGTATTCCATACAGCTGATGCATATAACTTGATAGTGCCCTCGTGGCGCACATATACTAATGTAAGTACAAAGGTAACCCAACCAGATGAATGGCATAAAAACCGGAAATGAACGAAATGTATTTTTTCTTAAATTGTTGTAATAAATAATAGTTAATTAGGCATTATCCTGGGTAGCTAA